>CM026185.1:7094649-7364735 GCA_014825925.1 Bombus breviceps | reverse complement strand
TAATTTCAGCTGCAATTCGCACCGACACGCCACAGCTTACTTCGACTCGTTTGAACTCGCACCAGAGAAATATCAACTATTCTAGTTAAAGTGACAAATCTCGACTACTTTTGACCTGTTCGAAATCTAGACTAATTCGTTCTATCTTGTAACAACTCGCTGTGACTCTAACTTGCTTCGATTCAAGCTTCAAATTCGCTTCGATCCATCTTAACCCACTTCGATCCGCCCTTACGTACGTCAATCCTATTCAACTTGCTGTGCCACATTCCGACCCATTCTTACTTGCTTCAATTCGCTCCAATCCGCTCTGTCTCGTTTACATCCACTTTAATCCGCCTCAGCACGTCTCATTGCGCTCCAACTCGCAGCAAATCACGCTCGGCAAGAACCAGCCAGTCAAAGAACGAATTCGTAACAAAGAACTGTTCGTGACCGTCATACCAACCTCTCGACCGAAATTCTCCTATTTTGAATCGTACGATTATTATTTCGATTACGACTGGTTTGGGATGCAGCGCGGAGATAGCGGTCGCATGAAATTCCAAGTTTCTTGCCTATCTGCGGTCTAAGCAGCCGGTAGTGTGACATGATCGTTGGGTAAAACGGGCACCGTGAAAACGCGATAAGAGACGAGAACCAAGGGAAACGACGATACTCGAGGAAAAGGGCTGCTCTGAAAAGCCTACCGCAATCATCGTAAGGGGATCGTCAGAGATCCCTTTCGGTTGTTACGTCATCCTCGGCTATCATCCACCTTCGCTTCGAATCATTTTTTTTTTTAACCATTCTTTCTCTATTCGAGAACTACGAGTACAAGCGGAACAGAAGTCGCTTTAATGGCCCCACGGAGGACACAACAGTTGTCCGAAAAAACAATTCCAGTTCTAGAATCTCGTCACGGTCCAACCGAGAATCGGTCAGTGTTTCCAATACTTTTCTCCTCCTCGTCTTTTCTTTTTGCTTTTCGATTTGCCCTGAGCTTCGACCGTAGCCTTCTTTTTTCACGCTCGTACAGTTGTTCGCCGGTAAAAGAAAAGTTGGATAGAATATTTTTGTGAGCGTTTTATTCCTTGATAATTTCGTTTACAAATATTTGGATATTTTGACTGATTTTTAGGAAGACTATGCGAATTCCAGTAGATTAGAAGTGATACTTTTTGCCAAGTTATAAATTCAAATTATTTATTAAAAGACATATTAATAAGATATTTTACACAAAATATAAGTTTCTAGAATTAAAATTCCTTCGTCATCGAAATCCTGCCGGAAATGCATAATAAATCTACAAAATTTCTTCGATTTGAAAAAATGTAGGAAGAAATTAAGTCGAGCGTAAAATCCAGCGTTAAAATTCCACTATCCTGTAGATTGTAGATCACTTTGTTCGGAATTAATGGAATTTATTCAAAAGAAATAGTCTCCGTAATTCTACATCTTTTATATTAAAAGATATTAAAGACGAACTATACAATTTTTTGTTCTTTAACCTCTTTGAACGTACATCTCCTGAAGCACGTTCAATTTACGGAATACATTACTTCAGAATCTGCCGGTGAAACGTTCTCCAATGATATAATTCTCCGCGTAATCGTCTGGCCGGTAATAACTTCGGCTCGCGTTATGCATATCCGTGAGCGATAAAAACTACAATTCAGGCAATTAAGATCGCTGTCCTTCGATATCTCCTGATTAAGCTGTAATCCCGCTTCTGCTCCGAAGTTTTCACACACCCTTAAGGAACCTCTTACTACGAAGAATAGCACACTGAATTTCGAGAGATAAGTTTGCCCGAGCTGGAAGAGTTTCGAGTCATGCGTTTTCCTGCAAGCGTATGGGGGATAAGGAGAATACGCGGGGTTTAGGGGCGTCGGAGGCAAAAGGAGAAAAAGGGGCGAGAGGATGCGAGAGAAAAAAAGGAAAAAATTGGGAAGGAGAATGGGGCAGAAGAAGAGAGTAGCGGCGTCAGGGCTTGCCGCCGCGAACTTTCGCAGATATTGAATATCTCGGACCATCAATCACTTCGACGCGGCAATATCCGAAAGTATTGGCCCTTATATTTGTTTCTATATCGCGCACCGATTTATGGTTAAAGCACATCCTTCCGTCAGGGCCGGAAATCATCGTCCTTCGATCTTGCGTATGATATGATGATACGAACTTTATATTACAAGCTCTATCTCTATATATACGTATTATTAGGTTGGCAGCTAAGTGATCGCGTATCTTAAATGAGAAGGAAAATCCACAAATTTTGCTTAAAAATATAACTTTATTCAATTAGGTATTGTCCGTTTTTGTCGATGACGTTTTGCCATCTTTCAGTCAATGTAGTAATTCCGTGTTCATAAAACTTTTGATTTCACATCATCAGCGTCATTAAAAATTTTACAATTTTGACTGCCGCGCCGAAGTCACATGTTTCGCTTAGGACACTACGGGAGTATCTTTATTATTCAAAGTATATGTCGGAGATGTAGGAACACCGGGCCTTTCTTTTGGAATTTTGGGAAGATTCCCAATACTTTCGTCTAAACTATTTATTATAGCTGTACTTAAATAATAGAACTTAGAAGTAGTTGTTGTGATACGATCTGATTATGTTTGCGATAAATTTGTGACAGTGGGCTTGTTTTTACCTAACGGAAGAAGTACCAATATTGAGGGACACACGCTGTATTAACAAACAAGTCCCGGGCTGGAACAATGTCGGTTGTACGCGGGTTTGCCTAGTAACGGCGCCTGGAATTATGTTGATATCCCCGGTCAATATGCAATTGACAAATGTGATCCTATCAGTCTTCTATTCTTGTGATCACCTTGGAGAGTTTACACACATCGTCTTGTCAGTCAGTGAGAAAGAAACCGAGCGTCACAGCTAACGTCACTTTGTGTTTCAAAATATATTCTATTGAACAAAGAGTTTTTCCCGTTGATCGTGGATTCGTTATTGAACCTAAGAACATTGTCTTTAACATCTAGAGTGTCTAATCACCACGTATAATTGTCAAACTCTGTTAAATCAACATTTGTACATATAATTGTAAATATAATCTTCATCGAACAACAACGATGACTTGTCCTAATGAAGATACGTTACACACCCCTAAATCTAACGTCAATCCGACACATATAATGGCAAAATAATAATAAATTGATGATGTAAGACGACATTCTTAACCTTGATAACATTTGATAACGACATATTATAACAAGGCTTCGTTTATTTCGACAAACCATTCGCATTCGTTATTTCGTCGCAAGCAAACGTGCAGAACATATCGTTGAAACGTGTAGAAGATATTGGTAAACAGTATTTGCTCGTTGTATATATAAAAGCAAGGTATGTGCACACTTCTAACTTCAATTATATGATTATAAAGCAGCATTTACGATTATTTTCTAAGCTGTGTTTATAATAATATTCGTAGATTACCCCTCAAGGATATGGATGCAAACATAGTCTTAAATGCAAGATTTGTTCTCATTTTTTTTATTGATGTTCTAATAAAAATGTTTAATCGTTCAATGGGGCACTTTTTATTTCAAAGTATCTTCTATTTATCGGTTATATTCAAAATGCTCTAACTGTCAATTTTCATTCAATTTTTACAATTGTAAGAAGTTCAAGCGCTCTGGTCATCAGTGACCACCGTGGCGTCACAGGAGAAACCGCGGGTCATATATGACCAACGTGGCAGTCAAAGTGTTAAGGAGTTCTGCATGGAAAGAAATAAATGGTAATCTGAAGGCGCAAGATCAGAGCTATATGATGGATTTGACAATACATCCCAACCTAGTTCCAATAATTTTTGGCGAGTGACCAAAGATGTATGGGACTTTGCATTATCGTGCTGGAAAACAATTCCCAATTCTGGTTTGATTTCTTGGTAAAAGTTCAAAGTACAGAATTCCTTTATAATCCTACCAAACTGACAGCATGAGCTTATAGTCGATATACCTTGTAGCTTTATCTGTTACGTTTTTTACACTACAAAGATGTATAATGCGCTGAAATTGCGGAACGTATTTTTATAAAATGAAAGAGTTTAACAAACTAGATTCGGTTAAAAACGCCGAAAATTCACAGGTTTACAGGATCATAAGGTTCGGCTGATGCCATACTAAATGTTAGACTCGGAGAAGAGCATCACACGATTGTAGGATTCGATTGAAGCTATACCACGTGCATTTGGTTGTGAGAAAGGAGATCATACCGTTGTACACAATGCGATTCGCCTTGCTTTTCATTTCTGCGATCTTATTTGAAACAGTTGTACAATCACAGAGATCGTTTAATCTGTCTTTACCTTTGATACTTCTATGTATATTCGTTACGAAAATTTGTCCCATACAGAGTAAATTATTTATCCTCGATGGTAATGGAACTGTATTTAGATATTTTTTTTATTTCCCTACGATACTCTTTAGTCTCAGCCAACCAACGTTGACGTTTTTATTTATTCAATTTTCTTTGAAGTTGACCCTTTTTCTATCTTCCTTCGTGTTTAATTTCGACTAGCTAAATTCTAAAAGAAAAATTCGTTTATATACAAATGCAGTAAATTCTCCTACTGTATTGCTTGAACTTACACAGTTTTACGCCCTCATATACATTTTGAAATAGTCGTATACACGGACCGTGCTCTTCCTAACTTTCTACATTTTCGCATACATTTCGTCGGAGACTCAAATTTATCGTAGTTTTTTCAACACGTCCGCTCACCTTTGCTAGCACATTCTCTTTTATTTCTCCGCGCGTTGTGTGTCATCGTCAGTAACACGTGTGTCCGTGTGCTTGCACAGTGGAGCACGAGGAAGAATGGTTTTATTTCTTTATTTGTTCGGCCGTCGTACGTCACGGTGCCACATTGAAATTCTTGCAGTTCATCCGCCAGCGAGCCAGCCAATTGGTCATCGACTCTTCTCGTTTGCTTTCCCAGACGCGCTCCTTCCACTTTCTTTCTTCTATACATTTGCTCCTTGCACGAAGCGTCGTTCTTTCTACTTTTACGCTTTCTATTTTCGCCATCTCGTTTGTTCTTCATCCCTTAAGCGATTCACAGAGAGATCTTGGCGGAGGTGAGGAGCAACAATTGCGAGTCTCGTTGCCAGAATGTCGGGCGAGGCAGTTGGAAGCTGTTCTCCGTGGAAAGACGAGTTCCGCTGGCTCGCAAGCACAAAGACGAAGCCACGAAAACAGCATAAAGCGTCGTTGAATAGTTCATCCGTGATGAACGTGGCGACGATGTTTCGCGAAACGCATCCGCAGGGGAAGCGTTTCATTGCTTTCGTTCGGACAATAAAGAGGCGTTGAATCGCTAAAATCCGTCGTGTTATTACGCTACAAGTTTAAATCTCTTCTACCGCTTCTACGATATACCAGGGAACGATGGGAATAAATCAGACACAAAAGCGTTAGATATAAAGAAAATTTGGCACGATCTTATCTCGTGATATAGCACGATCTCGTCTGATATCGGTGATATGGTGCTCGATTTCGCGCCATTCTTCTTCACGATCGTTGATTTCAGTCGAATATAAGAAAGGGGTGGGATGGGGTAGGGCGGAGGGCTTGTTCCTGCAACTTGGAGAGTCGGCCCATTTCCGTCGACAGATCGCGGCAAAGTGCTTCGCATGTAGACACCGCGTGGAAAACGTTGGAGCCCGATAGGGAGTCGGATCTCTCAAGATGGTTCACCTTGCCACTTTGTTACTACGAGACTTCTCTTTTTTCTCTCCCTTTCTTTTCGTCCCTTTCGTACGTCGTTCGTAGGGCATATACGGCAAACTGTTTCTTCCTTGAGTGACTGTTAGCTAGTTCTGACGTGGCTGGCTGCTTCTTCAAGGCAGTTCTACGCTGACTGAAAGAACACCCGTAAGAAGCAAGAGGGATGGTATAGTGGAAAAGAGCGGTCGATGGGGGAAAAATGCGAGACGGGGGAATCCGTTGAATGTTCCAAGTTTCTTTATTAGATCGGGGATGTCCATTCGTCGGAAATGGACCAAAATACCCTCGCCTTGTCCTCTTCCAGCGATCTGCAGCTTCTGTATGGTTCCTTATTCGCCTCTGTGCGTCACGTTCGCGCGAGCAAGGGTGTTTATACTGAGATGCAAAATCCAGGGAATGAGACACGCGAGCTGTAGATTGTCGGAAAAGGGGTCGTGGAAATCTAATACGGAATAAAGATGAAATCTTGGAGAAGTTTCATCGGCCCTTGTGTATCACGGTTCCGCAGCGTGTGTGCCAAGCCAGAATGTTTTTTTCTTATCAAATATTGCTCGATCGTCTTATTCGCAAGATCGGTGAGCCGATATTCCTGGCGCAGGCCACGGCTGCCTATGCGCCGATGGAGGATGCCTCTAACATTTTCGAAGTAAGCGCGTTCCGGCAACATGACGCCAATAAAATTCCGGGCAACTTCACGAGCATCTTCGAATATTAAGCGCCATATGAAAAAGAGGAGGCGGCGTTATGCATTTTAGAAATAAGCGGGATATCTTTCAACGTAACCATCAATTTTAAGGTTGCATTATTTCATCGAGTTTCCTATGTAGGACATCGTATGAAATATTAAATGATCTGTACGGAATAGTTGAATATTTGATAGTCGGCGTCTATAGCTTCGTCGAAAATAGATGATATTAATTTTTCACGCGTTATTTCGCTAATTTTTGTAAATTTCATTAGGATCATCTTCTGAAATTTACAAATCTCTTAAACTTCGTTATAGCGAAATATAAGAAAATCATTATTATCGATACATATTCTTTCTTATCTCAATATTCGGTTTGAGATTTTCTCAAAATATTAAATCTTTTTATTTATTGGAACTTAAAATCGAGCTTCAAACTTTACTCGTTAAATCCTGCAAAGCTTCGCACTGTTGCAAGATCGTTTATCTCATATGCAACGATCTAAAGATAAAACGAAGTAAATAAAGTGTACAATAAACGTATAGATCAAATTTTTACCGCAGACTGGTCATACAATTTTTACAAATAAACATTCGATATGTGTATTTCGATACGAATCGAATACAAGGTGAAGACGACCTATTTTTCTTTGTAACATAGACGGAAGAAAGAATCCTTGGCTCGTCACGAACGACACGTACCACTCCATTTTCTTCCTTGGTATTTATTTAACCATAGTAATTCCGTTTCTTACGGGTAGCCACGGTTTAAGCCGCTGTTACGCGGTTTCGTTCAATTTCACGTGCGGAAGGAAATACTCGTCGGAGTTTGCAAAAGTTTAAAGCCACTCTATCTGAAAGATCGGAAAAGTACCATTCCTATGCTAACAAGAGCTTCTTCAATTATACTTTGTCCTCTCGGTCTTCGCCGATTGTTATTTGTCCTCCTCTTTCCACCTTTTCTTCAGCTTGATTTCCCCGTTTTGCATAATCTAATTTCGCCTCCTTACCGGGCCTCGGGCATTTACCTTTATTATAATTAGCTTATTTCCGGAGTGGAAGTTTACGATCCCACTCATCGATAGCCCCGGCTAACTTCTCCGATTATAATGTTTTATGTATCTCTGCCGCGAGCCGTAATTTTATTTTCCGCCTCACAGTTTCGAACGGTGCTTCATCTCGTTCCTAACATCGAATCGTATATCTAATTGGAATATAATTATCGTAGAAACTGCGCTGACTCTGTTTGATTCGCCTTCTTCCATTGTAACACATATCTTCGTAAAGAATTTACAACTGAAAATAGCTAAAAAAAAAAAATTGCTAAAACTAATGGCGAATTAATCGCAGTACCAGAAATATATCAAGAATTTTCTTGATCTGAACTGTTGAATTAGATTTAAACGAATTTTTAAATATTTCAGCCTTCAAGTTTGAACACTCGGCAGAGTGAGATTCAGCTGCGTTTGACGGGGACATTAAAATATTATTTCCATATTAAATATTATTCATCTGAAATTTGCTAATCTAATTTAACGATTCAATTGGGGCTTCAAATTCGATATGCTCTTCGTGGAACGATAATTCGGCGAAGCATCCTGTTTATGTTCCACAAAGAGAATATTTATTTGTTTATTTGAATTTCAAGCATTTCGATTTTTAAACCTTCGGTTTCATGCGAAGTCGGCCTTAAAAATCGAACCTTTAAGGTTCAAGTTTAAAGGCTCGAAGATTCCAAGTTCGCGTATCCACTAATTGAAAATGACGAACGATGAAGAACAGATGTGCCGGTGAACAGTATAAATTGGGAATAGTATCTGCCGCGTGGAACCCTATACTAGTACGTGCTTGCTCATTCTTTTCGTCGCCTATAAAGTCATGGCGTTCTGGTTGCACGGAGGGCTGAAATTTACGGTTCTTTTATGGGGATTTTTATCGGTGTGTAAACTATGCGATATCCTCCCATATCCGTTTCCGCTCTTACGGATGGCTCCGACCTTTATCCCTCGTAGAATCGAGTTAGCTTTCCCGGAGACGATGAATTCTGGATAAATCGTTCGATTCTTTCGCGGCCGTTAAACGTCGCTTTCCCCTTCATTCGCCATAATACGAAATAATATCTTCTCTACGTTCTCTCTTAAGTTTCGTTCAAATTAGTCGAGCTACTTCAATTCAACCTTATGCTCATATAAAAGAAATTAATTGAATCGAGCTCGAACTCAATCGACTTTGTCCGTCCATGTAGCGGAGGCTTGAAAAGACGTTAAAGAAGAAAATGATGCTTTCTGGTAGTAGCGAAGGTGGTAGATAATAAGTGAAATTCACTTTTAGAAAGAAAAAAGGGCATTTACTTTGGTCTGTTTGCTTATAGTTCGCACTGCACGCAATTGGAGCTCTTTAAATGTTTCGTTGTTTCAAGGAACATTTGAAAGAATCTTAACTTCGCTTGAAACATAAAAAGATATTTCAAACTAACACGATATATCATCACTTTGAAGATGAAATTTACTTTATTTGTTCACTTGTTAATATAAAATAACAGGTTGACATTAGTAAAATAGTTTTAAGCAAGTGTCTCGAGTTTTCGTCAATGAGCACGAACGTTGAAAGGATTTCGATATACATTTGTATGATTGCAATGTATTCGTGTCAAGCGTAACGAATAACAGACAATGGCAGACAATTCACATTGGCCAAGAGCTTTCAAGTTGGTCAAGAGACTGGAATTCAAGCAATCAGGACGAGACTTTGCTCGGTGTTCTCTACGAGTAAAATCGAACTGCAGCTAATTATGCTGCAGGTTACGCGTGTACGGCCAAACCGATAAATAGCAAGCGTTCGAGGAGCGTGTTTACCGATTCGTTGGAAGTACATCGATTCCGGTGTTGGCGCTCGTAATAGTCAATAATTGCTTGATTGACTTTATTGGAATCTCAATTGCGGGTCAACCAACGGAACCCGAGAGCGGTTTCACGATTTTTGTCCGCGTGTACGTTACAAGATACAACCGTGTTAAATTGCCTGTACAGACAAATAAATACAAAGGCAAACTCTTTCCTTCGTTTCCATACACGTAACCTCGTGTTGATAAATATTGGGACAGCTGCTAGTGTCATATAATAATTGTAATAATTGTTGCAGATTGTCAAAGGAATGATTAGTCGATTGGAAATTGTATGTTTATGCTAACGATTGAAATAGTAATAATAAACGTTTGTATATCGTTCGTTTTTTAATTTGAAACCCATTGAGAAAGTTTTGAAAGAATCAAATAGGAGATTGAACGAAGTTTGCAAAATTTTGAATTTGACTAGGTGGTAAAAAGGTCATTTACAGGAAAAATTACTACAGTTCGTCTCATTTATGAGATTTTTATTACAACGTGGAATATGTGGGTTCTGCATGGACCACGTATCATTTACACGATACCATAGAGGTTTTAATAAGCTTCTCGTGACTTCTCCACGTTCATCTGATTTTCTGCGAGTATCCTGAAACGTGTGAATGGGGATTTAAATATACGCGAGCTGATGAATGTATTCGACACTCGTAAACATTTTTTATAAACATAATCACCACAGTCTTGTTTCATTACAATCCTCGCGAAACTTCAAAATATAGCACATACCATATGAATAAATATTTTCTATGGTGAATGTCGAAATAGGTTTCGTGAGTCAGCATTATTACATTACGCAGAGATGTATCTCTTTCTATGAATTCGAAATTCGATTGCAGCAAACGTTACACATCGATAACCTGGTGCAGCTACTCGTTCCAAGTTTTCACGGAATGAAGTCGATGTTGAGAGACGCATCGACGTTTAGACAGAGACAGACGAATAGAGGCGGAAGCCGAGTAACTCCCGGAACCACGCCGCTTCTGCGGCTAACAGTTGCGCCGAACTTTGATAATCTATATCGCTTATAGTCCGTGTCTCGACACCCGGCCGCCTCGACAGAAAAGTTGGAGATTTCGAGCTGGCTGCTGCTTCTTCGAATTTTCCTACCGTCGTTCCCACGGAAATCGAAGCGGGTCTGACACCCGCGATCTGACACAAACTTTCCACCATTTGTTACAAGATTGCGTATCGTTCGTTCCGATCTCTCTCTCTCTCTCTCTCTCTCTCTCTCTCTCTCTCTCTCCCGTTTTGCGTTATAGTGTTGTAACGTACATATATAGAGTCCTGATATTAAATAACAAAAATGAGAAAATATAAGTTTTATGATTAAGATTTGAAATCGATTCTCAAAATTTTCTTCGGATCTCGTATATTTACAGAAGCTTTTCTTTCTCTTTTCATGATTCATTTATGCAAACGTAATCTTGTGGAAACTAACAAGCATAAAGCGAAGCAATACGATTTATATAGCTACATATCTTACGTTCTTTCGTTTTGATAGAACGGTGCACGCGCTAACGATCTCGAGTTAAGTATAACTCCTGAAGAAGATATTGGTGAAAAAGTAAACCTCGATAAGTCAAGCTCGTTACAATGGATTCCGCGAGCCCGGGATATCGCGTTATTCTCGATCGAATCGCGTATCGAGGAGTAATGGTAACGAGACTCGTTCGAAAATATCGAAAGAAAAATTTCAGATCCCATGTGATCCGATGGAGAACCGCGAGAGAGGCACGTAAAAGCTCTTCGTCGACGTTCCAGATCGAACATTATGGATGCTGTAACGACAATTCATTAGGAGGAAAAGTTACGCAAACGATATATAATATCATTCATCAAACGCGTACGAGCGACAGAACATTAAAGATGCTCGGTTGGCGATTCTTCAGGGACTGTTATCGAGTACTAGATGACTAGACATATTTTTATTAAGACAACTAAAAACGTGGAACCTAGATGAAGATTTACTTCATCCATTAAATCTTACAACAAGAACATCGCTTTGAATATTTTTGTTGAGAATTGTGCGTCTTAATCGCCGAAATAAATGTATAGGAACACTTAGATTATATTTAGAATTGATATGAAAATAGTTTCAGATTTGTTTAATATGTGATTTACAAGATATTCGTCGATGCATATTTGCACGCGTCTCAGCATTCCCTTTGTCTCACCATCTTCTATACCATACTCAGAGCCGGCGTGACCTATTGCGGGGCCTGAATGCACATTCAAATCCTACATTTAAATTTTACAACGAGGAATTATTTATTTACAAATGCTGTTACATATTATATATTTTTTATAAGCAGTCTTTTATAAGCAAATCCAAGTAATATCTTTTCGCATCCTTAATTCGCTTTCAAGGGGAAAAAATTCAATGAAAGCACAAAATCTGTAATCATGTATGACTTTTGCAAAAAACTATTGATGTAGTTTAATTTCTCTAGAAGGTACATTTCTCTGAAAGCGCCTGGATTTTTTTTATCTAAAGTACCTTCCAGGATATAAGGACTGTATGGAATTACACTGAACTTTGATCATTTTTCTCACTCCTTTAAACTGATTCATCGCTACTAAAAAAATGTCTTGCATCTGTTAATGGTAAAAAGTTAATCAAAATCGATGTTTGTTAATTGGGTAATTTTCGTAGACCGCGAGCCCTTTCAAAACGCGGGGCTGGCGAAAGGTTTCGGCGAACACACTGAATCTGCCTTGCGCCGCCCCTGACCACACTACTAATGGAACAGTTGCATTTACTGTTTTACGAGACGCTATACACGCACATACTCCACACACTCACACCCATACATATGTGTCACTACTACGCGGCTAATCTAGTTTAGCACATAAAATTATACATATCTCAATAATTTCTTCTATTTTCGAATATTATGCGCGTTTTTACATTTTTCCACCTTTAAATTTCCTACAGTGCTAAAAGTTGGCATATTACGATAGCTACGAAAAGGATTTGCACGTAATTGCGTTTATTGTAGCATGTACGTACTAATTAACCCCTTCCCGTGCCATTTAGTTCGACGAAACTCGGGCCCAAGCGGTAGACATCGACGCGTGCTAAAGAGACCAGACTGATGCTCGTAAACAGTCGCAATACGAACCGAAATGTAGATGCCCTGTGGTAAAGTCAATTTTACGCGATAATGCTGTTGAGGAAGTAAACTCTTATGCTTTTACTTTTATAGGTATTATAAATTTATTATATTTTGTCATAAAATTATATAATTATCCATGGTATGATACCTCTTAAAACATTCTGGCAGATGCAAAGCCACTTTACATTTCGCGCATTCCCACTTCGTTTCGTTTCGAATTTTATGTTTATAGCAGACTTTGCACGTCCTTGTTGGATGCTTATCCGAGGTGTCGGATCTATATTTTTGGCGAAATGAGCCCAATATTGAGCTTGGAGTCGAAGAGGTGTTTCAACTGATGACTTCCCACGCATTTTGTAGTCCGGTTAATTTAACAATTTGTAAAATTGCCTCTGCTATATTTACACGGTAATCAACATGTCTCCCGTTTTTGACTGTAAATTGTTTTCTATATAATATAGGTATTGAACAGAGCCATATCTGATATGTTACGTTTGGCCCAAGTATCTGGTCGCGAGTCAGACTCATGATATTCATGTTTGGGCCAAAATCTTCATCACGAGTCTGACTTGCTAAAGTACGGGAAGGGGTTAATTCGGATCAAGCGTATTAAATTTTGTATCGTTCACTAGTATGTACTTAAGTACTTTCATACGGCTACAAAAGTTTGATACTATAAGGGTGAAATATGAAATCTCGTAAAAAAAAAAAAAAAAACGGTTCGTTAAAAATAACGTGAAAATACTTTTTGTAGTTTTAGTAGGGATATTGCAAGGCAAAATGTGTTGCGATATCTTCATCTTTGTCATATTCACCGTTGCATTTACTAGGCCACAAAAAGTACAGTGAAAGACCGATTATATTATCCTTTTCTTTGTGAACGCGTGCGTATGATAAGAACGAAATAACGAATGGAAACTCGATTTTAATTTAGCTTCGACGGTAGTTCACCGTGCCGTTTTAACATATTTATGCGGGTCAGCGTCAGCTGCGAGCCCACTGCTACGCGGTGAAAAATACCGTTGATAAAGTATCGCGGCTTAGCATGCCGGAAAATAATTGTAACCGGTAATACGGCCGTTTCAATGCGTCTTCGTCCCTCTTTTGACCCACGATCGTTAGCAGCTATTAATATACTTGTATATACGTAATATTATACACATGGCGAAGTTATTAATTTCTTCCTATTACCAACTTGTGTACGTCTCTCCATTTATTAACTTTCAAACTACCACAATAATGAAAATGAACAATTTATAATTTTTCAGAAATCTTTTATAACACGTTTGTAGATTCGAGCGATTTTTGACAAAATATATAGGTGAAAACTTTTTCTTTCTCTATACATTTTATTTTGATATCGTCGGTACAAGTTTTATACTTTTGTATTTGTAATTTGTAATTTGTAGTTGTAATTTTAATTCGTTAATGGGATCATCTATCAACCAGAGATTTCCATAATCGTAGAATCAAATAAAGGAAAATCAATTTTAGTTCGGTCAATTTTAGTCTCTTTAGACTCATTTGATTGTAAGAAGAACGAAACGATAAATTCAAACATATCTAAATAAAACTCATATTTAAACAAAGAAATTGTTCTATGTAAAAAACCGAGAATCCAACTGACTTGTCCCTCGGCTCTCGTCTCAGTTAACAAATCAAACTTAAAAAAAAAAGAAATCGATTTTCCTATTACTTTTATACGTTCAATTCCTTGCGTGCACACATCGCATAATTCTCCAATCATTCTACCACGAATATGGATTGAATTTTAACCGGATTGAATTTTCGTTTGCCGTTTCTCTTCATTCTTAATCGTCGGCAACCAGGATTTAGCTACGTAATATCTCTCTCTGTACGGGCTCGTGATTTCGATCGCCGATCGGATATGATGCAGCCACGAATGGCATCTGTCGGCTCGCTCTGATATCCGGTTACACGAATGCGCGTGGTTTCCACGATGAATCCCCCGGCTGAACTTTTTGACGGATACCCAGTTCGGTTCGCGATTCAATCGCGTGTACGTCGGCCCACCTCGAACACCGGCCAACCTTATTTCTATCCGCAAAGGAAACGGTGTTCCCTGGGTATTGGGAGGCGATGCAGGTCGCGTATATGCTATCCGAGAAGCAGGATGACACGGTTCGTCCCAGTGAAATAGAGAGACATTCTGGAATCGTACTAGATATCGTCGTCCAATCGCATTCTCCGTGTCCGCTTATCCTATTTCGTTGTGTCTCGTCCTAGCCAACGTTATCTTCTTCTATCCAACGTTCATCGAACGCGTATAATACCTGCCTTTTCCACCGACCTCCGCTTTAATCCTCTCTTACTCGTCCTGTCTTCTTTTTCTCTCTCTTTCTCTTTGTTATATTCCGGTCGTTTCTCAAAGTGTGTACGTATTCGTGTTCGAGCGCGATTTTGATAAAAATACGCGACGCTCCGTGCACACGACAAAAGTCCCTCTTCTCTCCCGGGAGAGATTGCGGGACGCTTTTAAAGACATAAAATGTAAGTAGCCGGAAGCTTCTTCGTCTGTAGAGCACGTTACGTACGCGACAGGTTTTACCATAAATAGGGATGTCATAGGGAATTGAACGAGGCTGGACGATAAATTCACATGTCTGCGGGTAGCAGGCTATTGTTTGGATGCATCGGTTACGCGATGCGCTGGCTCTTTTGTTTTTTTGCTATCTTTGCAGGAATTTGGTACTTGTGCTCGTGAAACTCATCACGCTATTCGAACACACATTCTATGAATATGCTATGTGCGTTGTTTCAAACATTTTGGAATTTTATTAGAGAATATAATATGATAATGAGAAAATTTATTACGGTTATATGTATATATATATTGGTAACGTTTGAAATAAATACAAAACCGCGTATACAAATTTCAAGGTATTTAGTATCACTTTGTTTAATCGACATTCGATACATCAGCGAACCTGGCTATTTAGTAGGATCATATTTAATATCTATCATATACTTGAGACAATTATTTATGGCGTTTATTAATTTTTTAGTAGATATATGTCTATAATAAATATCTCTATAATTAATATAATTTCTATATTCGCTCTCAGATTGGTTTCGAATTTGACACGATATAATCATGACAGTACTAATGAAATTTCAAAATGTTTCGTGTACGATATACAATTTTTCTATGACAAGTGTTCGATGCAGTGGTTCGTCGAACCACCTACCTACTTATTCCGCCATGTTATTTCGGCTGGTGAAATTCCTTTGAACGTGTCTGGCAGTTTCCGAACACATCGATTAAATAATCACTTTGTTCCAGGTTATGATTCCGGATAGATTTTATTTTCTATTTTCCCCGGGAGGCAATTTATTTGTTCGGTTTTTATATTCCGCGTGATAAATCGCGTAGCGCGGGGAATTTTATACCGGGCGGGGACGTAAAAAAGTTGGTCCGAAGTTTCATCAGATTTATGGCCACCGGAGTGGCTAAGAATCGCTTCCCGGTCCATTTTGTCGCGTAGAAACGACCAATTTTCGCCTGATTACCGAAATTAATCTGCATTAAACGCGGTTACCGCTCAGATGGATCACCATTCGCGAACTTCGTCGAGTGCCGTTGGCATCCGTGATTTCCAACGTGAAACACCGTTTGAACCTGCCTAATGGTCACGAAAGGAAAGAGTACAATCCCCGATAGCCATCGTGTGTCATAAATCTGCACGACGAGGAGGATACTCACCAAAGTGGATTGACCATAACGAATCGTCGAATTATGGGTCACACGTGGGAAGATATGATGGTAAGAAGAGTTCTGTGAAGGATTTGTCGCCACAATTGATCAATGGACATGAAAGAACCTCAATGATCTTATATCGACTATGCATGGACTGGCGGATATCACTTTGACTTCGCGGATGATGACCTCAGTTTGAAGTAATTTTCTCGTAGTCTTCGTTCTATAGTACGTCGAATTATCGGTTAATTCTTTTGTTGCTAGAGATTACCTAATGTGATTTATTAAACTTTGATCAGTTTAATTGGTATTTTGTGTATAATTATTTTATTCGATTGGCTAGATATGTTAAAGCTTGTAACAAGATATTAGTTTTCTAAACCTTCTGTTCCTTCGATGAACATTTTCGTCTTTGTAAATCTCGTACTTTGCAGGCATATCTTTTTAAAGTTTCAAATCTTCTCTTTCGTTATTTAATTCTCCATTATGTTACAGTTATGTATGATAGAATACGTAATCTAAATTTTGGCTTTAATATAATCTTCAAAATGAATTGCGGCTTTGAAATAAAATTTACTTGTCGAAAAATCTGTATCACGGATTCGTTATAATATTTAGGAGATGTAATTTCTATTTAAGTCCAAAAAACATGAATTTATATAAATATGCGGAATGCAGAAGTAAAAGGCTGAAATCTCGGTTTTAATATAATCTAAAAAATTAATTGCGGCTTTGAAACGAAATTTACTTCTAGAAAATTCATCGTAACTGTGTCACAGTTGCCGTGATATTTATTCGGCCGAAAGTTACGCTTATGTTGTAAATGTATATATAATATGTCGCCGAGATGTTTTCCTTCCTACGTTTTCGTTTACGTCTACGGTTTTCGTTTTTCCAGCGAAAGGGTTTCCAACGAAATCTTATTTCTGTGAAATTATAGACGGCACAGGCTGATGTAGCTAAAGTTGCACGAGGAAAGTCAAGAGTCGCCGTTTCTTGAGCGCTCTTTCCGGCCTCTTAAAAGAGGAAAGGCAGGCGTCGAGTGTAGCTGCATTTTAGTAGATTCTTTGCGCGTTTCTGTGCGAGCCAATTAATTTGTAATTAGCGCGAGATTCGCTAATGTTGTATATTTCGCTGGGGAGGATACCTTTAAAGGTGACGTTTAGAAGATGGGGAATTCGGAAACGAAAGATAATCAGCCGACGTGATTAAATTATGATTAGACTGTCTGCGATATTACGTTAAACAGGCACGAACATGATAACACAGTGACGTTGGAACACTCGTAAAAACTTTTTATAAGTATATTATATGCGCTATATGAAACATCTGGAAATTTCATTTTGTCATTTGGTTTTCCTCTTCTAATGATCATCAAACACTGTACAATACCATTAATCGTAAATTCCGCGTATTATTTCGCTTTTGTCGCACATAGTTTAACGAACATGGCAAATCGGGACACTGTACAGACATTGGTCCCGTTTATTTTCAATAATTTATCGGTCTACGATAAAATTGTACCAACAAAACAAGCCAAAAAGGACAGAGAAAATGAAAGAAACCGAAATAAAGAGATAATAAAAAAGAAAAATATGTAAAATTTGATAGAGCGGAGGGTACAATGGCGGCATTAATTTCAACGTTTAATTAAATCTCGACCGATATTCCAATCTTCATGTTGAGGATCAGCAGGGCAGCGACGCGTGCTTGATCCAAAAAGCCAGGCAATATTTAATTTTAATGCTCGCACCTAGCGCGATCCAACTGATATACGAGCGTGTCATTCGTGGAATGGTGTGTGCGCGACATTATACATATATACTCGCTTTCGGTTCAGTTTATTTGGCAAGGTGCCCAGCGTTTTCGACCCCCTCGAACCTGGTGGAACCATAGTTCCATTCACGATCGGATGGCGCTGCCATTTTCGAACAATCGCTCACGATCCACCCTCGGTCCCGTTCTTATTTTATACTTGCATGCACGTAGGCCAACCAGGGGATACGCTACTGACCCGTGTGTACCCATATAATTTCGTTCTTTCCGTATGTGCCGCGTGTTATTCGCTTATTTCGTCGTCCGCACACGTCGAAAGCCGGCCAAATTTGCAACCCGTTCGCCAACGGTGTGTGTTTTTTTGAGTCACGAAACACGAAATTGGAAGAACAATGGCGCAAGCTGCCTTCAACCGAATACACACGCCGCGGGAATACCAGGGAAATACGGGAAATCCTTTCCTACCTTTTCTATAAGAATGTGAGGATTTGTACGTGTTCCACGGCTGGTATAAAGCACGGATAGAATCAGGGGCAGGGAACCGACGTGTCTAGATTCTATCGTAAATTGCTCGATTTAGAATCCTGGGTCTTATCACTGGGTATCAACGGTCGATCTTACATAGGGTGCAAGCGATTTTAAATATTGGAAGAATGAAAAGTGGTGATGCATAACAATTTTTCGTCCAGTTTATTTCTCACCTTCTGAATAATTACTTTTGATACTGGAAACGCTTGCATGCGAGTACGTGACTTAAGGATCAGTTAGTATGCAGTTGACTGAACGACGAGAGATGTTTAGTATTATCGAGCAAATCGTGTGCACGTGATTTTGTATAATAGGGTGCACTGGAAATTTCCCTTTTGTATAACGATATACGTACCTTCGATTTAACCATCATGTTAAAATTTCGACGAAGTCAATTGTGCTCTTAAATGATACGAGTAAGTCATCTCAAATGTTCCTGTTTCGATATCTAAAATCAATTCTTCGGGAAGCTCACACGTATAGATATAATATATTAGGTTGTCCGAAAAGTTTCTTTCGTTTCATAAGGTGATAATAGATGAACAACTATTTCTGTTTTATATTATTTTATTGAATTGGGTATGATCCATTTCGTTGTATTTCTATTATTACGTTCGTGCATAATTCGATAAACTAATATAAAACAAAAAACATTGTGCGTTTATTATTTCCTTATAAAACGAAATAAACTTGTCGGACACGCTAATATATAAGCTTCCCTTATATAAATTCTCAGAATCCTGTTTTTCTGTCTGCCCCTTGGGACTTCAGAATCTTCGACTTTAGAGAAATGTTCTGGTCGCCTATAAACTGTGGTACATTTTTTGGAATTTTCACATGTCATAGAAAACTGCAGCAAGATTTTATTCGTTCGAGGAAACCGTTGTTTTCGTCTCGCGGGATTTCGTTGCGAACGTTTCGCTCGGAGACGATGAAGGAGAAACGAGGTGAACGCAGGGTATACGCGTAATGCTCGCTAAGATTTGTAGGATATAGGCACGACGATCGAATAACGGCAATGCAAGTTCTCTCGTTGCCGTTGGAAAAATATTATTCGCCAGGTAACTGTTTTATCGTTGCCTGAAAAATTTCAGGCAAAAGGACGACTGTCCACCGTCGAGATTCGATTGTCTTACTTCAGCCTTACTTCGCTCCTCTGTATGTGAGACGGTGGCAGAGTGGAAAAGAGGGGCAATTTAAGGGGAGAAACGAAAAGAGGGATGAAATACGATGGGCGAGCACGAACGATAAGAGCACTTCCTTCGTGGACCTATGAAAACATAGTTTTCTCTGCTTTCCTACACATACCAACCTTTTCTCTATGACGTACGGGATAGCCATTAATATCGTCCCCGACCGTACATTTACTTCGATACCTTCAGCCAGCAAGAACTCTGCACTCTGTTAATGTTATTTCTATCGAAGCTTTTAGTCTATCTCAAGTACTTTCCTACTTTCACTAAAAAACATACGTATAGGTACCTTACTCTCGCTATATCACTGTACGGTTAGGCGACCGTTTTTTAACGTCGAGGCAAGCCAATCCCAGAGCATTTTCCCTTCGATATATAGGCAAACAAAGTTTCATACGGTGGAAATGGTCGGTTAGCTCGATACCGGTCTCTACCCCGTTTCGTCTGCACTCGATATACCCTGGTATACGGGTTGAAGCAGCGAAGAAGCGATCCGATAAACCTCTTGCAAAAGCACGAAGGCAGCGACAACAAGCTGATATCTACGGATTACGGACACACGCCGTATATACTTTATCCTAGCTTCCTATGTGTACGTATTCACGATAGCGTTCTTCCAGGCATACGCTGTTTCCTTCGCCTAACACACGGCGAACCTGTACACGGACGAAACCTGGTGCCTGGTTCCTTCCAATACACCCGCGCCAAAGATTCTCTCTTCTCTTTCGTATATACTTTGGTATCTTTAGCCAGGGGAAGGAAGGAGCCTGGAGGAGTTATGAGACGGCCATCTTTAGCTAGATGTATCCTTCCTTCCTTTCTCGTTTCCTTCCTTCTTTTCTTACGGCCGTCCAGGAGAAGCCTCGAGGCTTCCACGAGAAAACGAGGTCGTAGCACCATGAGTCCATGCGCCATAACGTTCTCTATCGTTGAGAGCCATACATCATCATCGTGTTCAACGAGAACCGGGCAGCTCTAAGTGCCTCGAATCGACCTTCGTGCCTCGGTCCTTTTATGCTGGATTCATCCTGGCTTTATCGTGCACCAACTTCGCCACGGTTCATCCTTCGTCCTAGAACTCCACACACCTTTACCTTCTTCTTCTTCTTCTTCTTCTTACATTGCTCTCGCCGAGGGTTGAAAGAGTCTCTGCGGTGTCGTACCTTCTCGTTTCTTGATCTTCGGTGTTCGATGCAACGATACCTGCCCGCTTGTAGACGTAACTACATACATACGCTTTCACGTACAAACGCATGTACGAAAGTATATCTTCATAAATATTAGGACATTTACTAAGAACTAAAATCAGCTTGACAGAACTTGACGAACAAACGAAATTATTTTTGTTGTTGTTCTCTATATATATTTCACAATATTTATATTTTGATTTTTGGCTGTTTAATTCGTCTGAAATTTTCTCAATCTCGTACTCGGATCAAAATATTGTACAAACACCAATATACAGTCGTAAATTCGTTATTTTTCTCTAAAACTGCCGCAGGAATTACTTTCCAGATCGTCATTTTGTACGTTTCTGCTACTTTGATGCGTCGAGTATCACACTTTCTGGAAGGATTCTCGGGCTTTCGGATTTAATTAAAGCTCTCGGATTCAATTCGCCTGTTGGCACGTTTGCCTTTGGATCATATCGGGACGGACGTAATTGTCTTAGTCCGCGGAAGCCAAGAAAGGGCTTTACGGTAATTGGGATCGATCTTCGGTATGGTCTCCCCGGTATTGTTTCTCTTTAATGTATTTGTTATTTAGCTTGGATCGATATTAGGTCCTCATGGATGGGAAATCGGGCTCGATAGATAAGGGCCGGTGGATTAGAGGGTACATTGGTCGTTCGGCACGTCGCTCCTAGCACACGGCCCGATTGGTGCACACTAATTATACCGGCCGGCGTAATTCCATTAGCGTAATCACATCGCGGGGCGGTAATTGAACGGCTAATTAGATTAATTTAAAATTTCGCTAATTCGAGTGGTTCAATTAGTAGATTATACCAGAAGGGCGGTAATTGCTATACGCGTTCAGCTGTCGAAGAAACCGTTTAAAAATCTGCTCTTGTCGCGCGAATGAGACAAAAAGGAGGAAGATGACGGAAAGGGAGTAAAAACGAGGTGAGAAGCGTTTGTCTTCTTTCAACGCCGGCTACTTATCTATTAAACCGTCTTCTTGTAGCAATAACGTAAGTACACGGAGCCGGGTTGTCGTACAAGTTCAGGGGGGTGGCAGGGTAGAAAGGGCGGGAAAATTGAATTTTGCCGCTGCGTCTCGAGGAAAATGCGGCGTAAGGAGGACGTGCCATTCCTGCAAGTAATTGACGCTGATTAAAATTCCACGGAGAAGAGCCAGCGTCCCTTTCTCCGTGACGTACGTGTTGAACCGGAAAACTGGATCTCCGACCTTACGGTCGTCCTTCCGGAAACGCTATTATATTAACGGCGATTCTCGCGAAACCTTTGAATTTTCATCTTTCACGCGTGTTCACACATCTAAGTTTGACTACAGCCAAATAAGAAAAACGACGATCGCAATTTGATGTGTAAAGCCTTGTTCGAGTTTATCGGTTTATTTGGATTTAAGTGATTCGAAACTTTTTTGCCAGTGTATGTTGCCTACTTGACTTGAAGTATCCTCGCTGGCTTCGTTGTCATTAGTCAAGTCACTTCACTTCAAATTGATCGTACTCGAGTAGCTTGCAACGATTCTACTAACGTGAACTAGTCTCTTTGCTCGAATTAAAATATCCTTTCAAGTTTGAGGAGAAGTTTAATCTTTCATCTTTAACTTCTAGTTTTATGCTCGCCGATGTAAACTGGATATTTAAGGTATTTGTTTTCTATTAGAATTTGAGACCGAGTCATTTGAATTTAAAAGCTTTGAAATCAAGTAAGAAAACGGATATGCAGCGCGTAACATATAATAATTTGATAAGATTAAGTTGTCTGTGATGTTTATAATTAATTTCATATTTACAGATGAATTACGATGAGTAACGAACACGATAGTAGAAACATGTCTCGTTTAATACAATTTCATTAGTTAATAAGTTTCTCAGAATGGAGTAGGTTGTTTGGACAGTTTCAGCATTTCTCTGTATACGGATTATGAAGTTAATATGTACGTAGTTGCGTATTTTGCGATGAATATTGCACGCGGTTTAATGCTGGTAGCTCTGTGTATCTCGATTGGTTTCGTGTCTGTGTATTAATCAAATGTGTAAAGGTCTTTATAGTTAACAATAATACGTGTCCCCATCGGATTTAAAGCATACCACGTTAATGATCTCTGTTAATTGTGCGCCGCTAAGCTTTCAATATTGCAGACTTCATTAATCATTACGTTCTCGGTAATTCGAAAATACGATGATACGTTAAAGTGTGTTTAAAGCAAGCCATCTGAACCCGAAGTTCTGATTACGATTATTGTGATATATTTTTCGCCGATATTAATTAATTCGCCTCAATTTCAAACAGTACTCACTAGATGATGATCGGTCCACGTAATTGTTAATAACATCGCGTTTAGCCCGTTTATACTATTGTTCACAGGTAGATCAATTTGTTATAACAGAATATTAATTTTACTGGATTATGCAAATTAATAGGAAATTACTGACTGGAAGCACACTGCTTGTTAACTTTTAATGGAATGAATGCATTGTAAATTTAAATTATTATTGTAAAATTTCTGTAGTATTGGTAGAATCAAGTATGCGACTGGTCGATACTGGTATTGATTATTACGATCAGGTATTTATTGATTTTTGGTATTTTAGATATTGGCATAGTTTTACTATTAGTTAGAAAAACTCCTTTGTTTAATTCGCAGTTCAGAAATGAAACACCCTGAAGATAAACGTAAAACAGCAAACCAGTTTCATACGATCTGACGATTATAAAAGTTAATTTTGATATTGCACGATCATTTTGGTATGATCACGAGCTACAATGATCACAAGGAATAAGATTCTCGTTACAAATCGTTTAATTCCGTAATCAGATTACATTCTGTCACGAATAATCCAAGACACCTTATATATACCGCGCTACGAATATTCAAGTTGAACCACAGATATTTGCATAATCAAATATCACCCTCGAGTAATTCAGCGTTACGTACAAAAATTTTCATAGCAAAAGAAAATCATCAAATTCTACCAACGCTACCTTTCGGAAGTTTTCTGTCGCCCCGCTAACTGAATTAATTTCCTTTGCTCGAAACCAATTCCAAACTGTCTATACATCGTTGATCTGTAGGTCGTTGAACGCGGAACAAGATTGAACGAAGCGATTACACCAGGCGATGGGAAGAGTCGCGCGAATTGCTGTTGAAATCGCTGGTTGTCAGAGGGTTGCTGTTTTGACTCTCGAGACCTTAGCCCGTGTTCCCGGTTATATGCATAGGTAACAAGTGCATTATCCCGCGTAAAATCCGGGATGCATAATGTATCCGGTGTAGGTATCTGTGTCAGCCACTAGCACGTTAAGTTGAGGCTGCGTGTTCGCACATTGCCACCATCGCGGACGCGTGTGTCGGCGTAAGTTTGCATATATTTGCTATACGCGTGTATACGCAGGCCTGGTGACGGAGAAACGCATCTCCAGTTCCCTTCTCCTCGAATATAATACATAGCTGGACTTTTATCAAGTCTTAGCTCGTCTTATTTTCGCGAAAGCGTTGTCCTGCTCCTCTTTCTCGTTGTCCTTCCCTTTTCGTCTCACGACGGCGGATTATCCGGCTTTCGAAAATACGTCGTACATAAAATATGATGTTGAAATAATATATGGCCCTTTTATCCGGCGTGTAGAAGGATCCCCGTAGCAATGCTCTCCTATTTCCTCGTAGGATTTACTGTTTATTACGATAACCAGGACGCAGGAATATAAAGAACTCCATGAAGGATAGCTTTACCAACCTTGGTGCGTGCTTCGAAAGAAAAATAACCGTGAAAATTTCTGGCCAGGAACAGATTTTCCTACTCATGGGTATACATCGTGCCGTTACGTTCGCGGTACAGCCGAAGTCAGACAGATTCTACGATAAAAAATAAGATGAAGATGAAGAATAACAAGATTATGTCGGAGATCTCATTTCCCACGGAAGACCAACTTTGAGCACTCAGATATGATTATCTGAATTTGCCTAATTACCAACTAGACAGTGTTCAATGTACAAAAGTAATGTACAAAGATAATCCGAAGTCTGATTTTCAAGGAGATCGAATTTGAAAATTTGTCTATCGGTAGACTATGTCGGTTTAATTCTCCACCAACGTATTCAAGTTTTATCTTATTCAAAATTTTATTCTCCATGTTCCACTTACTTTCGAACGTGAAATATCCTGCTACCGGTCGTCCTTTCCTCTGTCCATTCCGTCGGAAGTTAGTCAAATGTACATGTACTTGATAAGCTTTCGAACTTGATCTTCTCGAAAACGAGGATTCCAGTGTAATTTCGTTATTCTCATCTTATTTTGCCTCATAAAATCTGACTTCACTCGTATCATAACTTGAAAATGTGTACATATACCAAACGATAAATTTTTCTTAGTATCGTTAGTTGGATGAAAAGTCCGATCGACGTTCGCAAGTACTAAGCAGGCAAAGCGTTTTTGTTTGATAAAAAGAAAGCATGCACCGGTGTAGTTCGAAAATGACCAGAGCAAATCGGGAAAAGCGTTAACACCGAGGACAATTGTTAGACGACGTCAGGTATTGTTTCTTCTCTTTCTTTCCCTTTTTCCTTCTCTTTCTTTTTATCCTTTCAGTTCTCGTCGGAAAATTATGGTCGGGTCAACAGAATTTCTCTGCCATTGTTATAGCCGAAAGCTCGTATGGTTAGACTATTGAATCCCCGGTGGATTTTTTTCGCCCGCTTTTTTACCCACTGGAACATTACACAACCCTCTACACAAGCGTGTGCTCTCGTGCACACGTGAAAAGGAAAGAGAATGGACGGACCGAAGAATGGGTTCTAATTCTGTTCCTGCTGGAAACGGAGGTGCTGACGACGCCATAATTTGTCAGACCCCCGTAACTACCGATATGTACGCGCAATTTCTACGTACAAATTCAAACGTGTGTAGGATGTGTTTACAGGATATCACGTGGTGAATAATGATTCCCTGTTTATCCCTTTTCACCATCAATTCGAATAATTTCTCCATCGAATCCTCTTCTCGCGTTTTCACTCGATTGGATCATGTACAACCTCGCAACGTAAAATTCGCTTCGCGAGTTTTTGAATAAATTAATATTCAAAGCGGCCGTATTGCGAATATGGATATTTTGTTTGTCATATATCGAGATATACGGAATGCGATAGAACGTGCAGTACATCCGGACAAGAGATTATTTTACATTAAAAAATAACTCGAAATTACAATTTCTGGAATCGAAAGTCATGTGTGTATCGATAGATGATATTTCTATGGCAAAGTACTTTAACGCCTTAACTTCAACTATCCTTATTAGAACACTAACTAATTTTAATCGATCATCATTTTTCCCTGCAACGAAAATACAGACAGATAATTCTCGAACGAGTCTCACGCTATAAAATTAGTAATCGCATCTTTTTTTATTGCTCGTTGTATTTATAGCAGTGGCGTTAAGCTACAAACGGCAGTTATGAGTTAACTGTTTGTTTCCCTGCGGATAGACGTTTCATTTTTATCGAGAGCTCGTACCACCCTAGCAAATGTTATACGCGGCCACGATTGTTTTTTAACTGCGAGGTTGTCATCGAGCACAAAACATCGTTACACCATAGCAATGTGCTTGTACAATTCGGAAGCAGCGAACCACGGGGAAACATTTCACTCGATACTAACACTGCTGAACGTTACACGCGCATTCGAAGGAGAACTACTTTCCCCCTGGGAAGTTTCTTCCGCTCGAATCTTGCGTTTCGAATGCAAACGCGTTATTGTTATCGTTATCCTTATTACTGTCGCAACGCCGAAGCAATAGAAGCGAAACCGAGCAAACGTAAAAAAGCGGTATAGGCGAACGTGTTACGGTTCCCTTCTCTTCTTTCTCTCTTTAGAACAAAAAGAAAAGAGAGATCGTTTAACCATTTATATCCTAAATTATGTTTATTCCTAATTTTTACTGCCATCTTTATTCTGCTTATCTCTACTTAAAAATTGTTCAAAGTGGAAATTATAACAAAAATCTCTAAGAAGTAACGTTTTCAAAGTATCTTTTTAACATAACTTTTGTTACTGTTCAAGTGCTTAGTCGAATGATCACCAACAATGTAGATACACATCATTAATTTCATTATTAACATTCATTAATTTCAAACATGTAATTCTTGACGACGTATACTTTAATCCTTGAAAGCCATTTTTAATCTTCTGACAATCGTTTTCTACAAACTAATCTCAAATAGCGTGTATATACGTACGTACTTTCCATTTGCTGTTTCGTTCAAAGACCAAAATGTGTTTTAGTTGAGTCGCGCCTCGAGCGCTGATGTCCCCACACAATTCTTGATTTCGTATTGTTTAGACAAGAATTGCGTTTGGACAATCATAGCCTGAGACATTCAATTCCGTTGGGATATTCCATGTAGCGTTCAGGGACGAGAGAGATTTCTTCGACGTGATTTTCCCCGTGGCAATCCTAGCGTGCCGCACCCTACATTGAAGGATCACGGCTGAAAAAAAGGAGAAAAAAGAGAGCATTATATATATTTATTTTAGATTAGTCGTCGTTGACCTAGTTTTCTTCTCGAGCGAGTACTTAGCCCACTTTGTCGCCGTTTCACGTCCTCTTGTTCGCCACGTTATTCGGAAAAAATCTGCGCTGGCATGCACGCCATGCATTTAAAGTTCCCTAGAAATTAGACCATCTCCTGCATGATATGCAAAGGTACGATAAAAATTACCACGGAGACGTAATTGGCTTACATCGCCGTTTGTTCTTTTTTTATTTCTACGCTATTAAGCGTTTCGTATAAAATTTGCCATTTGCCCACAGTTTGAATTTGCCGGGCTAATGCAAACGTACATCTTATATTTTATTTAAGCTGCGTCTTATCGTCCATTGGATTTTTACGTTCTATTTAGTTGCCGACGAGAAGGTAGCGTTAACTGACGTTTAATACAACTGGCAATAAGCTCCACTTTCGGCTAACCTGCTATGTGCGGGAATAATGGCACGGGAGAGGATTAAAGTTGTTGGAAAGTAAATTTACAATATGTAATGACTTATTCAAATCTTACTTGATTTCTATATTGACAATTGACTGACAGACTAACGGATATAAAATTCTTCGGTTGACAAAATGATAACTAAATTGTAATGTAGTATCGGGAAATTTAGGTATAAATTTTTCCCCGATTATTTATAATTTATTTACAATAGATTGACTATATAGGTAATAATTAGACAGAAAACGATGGTAGCTTAGCTGGAACTAACTACAAAAATCCAACAACACTAACAGCTCTCGCTACTCAGCAATGCTAACAACTCTCGACTTCTAGACTAACTCTGACATTTGACTCACACACATCTCTCGATTCGCACAACCTTGAATTAGAAATCGTTCTTCTCCTCTAATGTTCGTTTCTTTTATTTTCTCTCTAATCTCATTACGCTCATGCTCCGCAAGAATTAGGTGACCTTAGTCACATAGGTTTTCTTCGATGTAAACTAACAACTGATGGGCAGACAACACTGTTTTTACGATTTGATCGATCTATAATTAGGCCTTTTTTTACGATACTACAGTAATAATGGTAATTATTCGGTTGACGAACGGTAATTAATTAATATTATTCGATAGACGAACGGTAATTACTATACTCGATAGACGAATGATAAAAATATTATTACTTGATAGACGAACGGTAATTATTGTTCTTACTCGATGAATGAACGGTAAATATTCTTCTTTCTGACTTCTCTGAATCGCTACATCCATATCCGTCGGAGATGAAAATCGTCGGGGTCTTTCTTTTCAAAATGTTTGGGAAGAACCCCAACGTTTGTTCTACTGCCGACTTTACAATTTAAATTGCCTTAATATCGTTATAGAAACATAATTAGGTAAATATAAAAGCATGTTTAGATAAGTTTTTGCAAGTTATAGCTTTTAGCGGCTTTAACTGCAGTTCACTTCAAATACTGTAAACAGGGTTTCAAATAAACGTTTTAAATTATCTTAATTTGAAAGAAATTATCAATTTTGCTTTCGCGCCACGGATGGTGCGGATCGCGGGACGTGACAGTCCACAGTTTGAATTTGCCGGGCTAATGCAAATGTGTATCTTATATTTTATTTAAACTGCGTCTTATCGTCCATTGGATCGTTCAAACGTCAAACTAATCGACTCGATTTTTTCTCAATCGCTGTTACGCAATTATCTAATTATAAAATTATTTTCAAAGAAACTACGTCAACCTAATGCCAAGAATTTTTTAGTCTAAGACTAATTCTTAGAAATCCAGAATAATCGAAGATACGTGCTTGAAAAAAATCAAATCTCATACATCGATTAATTGCTGTTACACTTTGGTTGAACGTTATTTCGCAGAATTAAATCGTCGATTCTCATTGATCGGCCACTACCAAGGTCAACAAGAAACTCTGAGTTAAAAACTCTGGTAAATCGCGGGAGTGTGTACGTGCGACTATTTGGATCACCGGTATACGTAATTACATTACTTCGTCTTACTCAATCTTGATCAATCAACTGCTATTCAGAGCAAATTAAGGGGAGTAGTAGGAGGAAAGGCTGCGTCAAAGGACCTATCGCTTCCATTGCCTTCTTTTTCGCTCTTTTCCCCTTTTTTTCCCCTCGTCCTACCATCCCTACCCCATCCCCCTTTCCACTTCGCATCTCAATAACGTCGAGTGGCGTTCAATCATACACGCATTCTGTACGGTTATTACGTGCTCCGTGGCGTGTCTCCAGGGATCGGTAATGCGAAACAATGTTACCCTAATTGGCCGTGGTACGAAATTACACAGTCGATTTGTCAACGCTCGTGGAAATTCGGCGAAAATTCAGAATACTGGAAATCACGTTTCTCTCTTGGTTTAATTTTCCATAAAAAATTTGATAGCGTAACGAGGCAGCGTTCTCGAGATCATTTCCGTTGGCCGTTTTGTTTTCCCCGTAATGACCCTCTTTTGTATTCATAGACGACACAACGAGAAAGCCAACGACGCGAGTCACGAGGACATCTACGAGAGAAGAGCACGAGGGAAACTGCTTCCGAGACAATTGATCGACGACGAGTAAGCGGATGCAACCGTGAAGGGCGGTATCCATTTGTTGCGTATCGGTGTAGGGCAAGTGTGCAACACTTGCGATATAAACATCGCGATACAGACATCATTTTTTGTCGTCACGTCAAAGGAACGATAGGCTAAGATGGAGTTATTTCAGTCAGCCAAGCTTCATCTTAAAATTCAACTTTAAATAATTCAGTTTGTTATATTTGAAGTAAGTTAGTTCTTAATATAACAACGAAAGAATGGGAAAGAACCTTGCGAGTACTTTAGGTTCAAGATGAGAAAATAACTCAAGTAACTCTATGGCAGAGTTAGCTCTACGACGAGTCAAACAATCTGCATCGCCCAAAAACTCTTCATAACTAAATTTGATCATTCTATCAGGCAAATTGTTTAGCTTAACACAAATATCCCAATTTAGAATCAATTTGGAGCCTATCATTTTTTCGTTGCTACGGGCGTGTCTTCCACGTCAGATCTTCTCTTTCCCTTTTAATACGTGCATGATGGACAAAATTGTATATCGTTGCACGACGTCTTATCGCTGGATAATACACACAACGAATATACGCAACGAATGGATACGGAACTCGAGAAGAGTGGAGATGAAGATGGTCGAAGAAGACAGCGAGGAGGCGAGCAGTTAGGTAAGTATTAAGTAGATAGATGAACAGAAAGGGTCGATACGCGAGTGGTGTGGTCGAATGATTAGGTTAGCCGCTTCGGATATAACTTCGTTACTCGCCAAATGAACAGACAAAACCGAGCTACCCTAACTCCTTCCCATCCCTCTACCACCCACCTTACATCCTTCTAGTCTGCATATCCAGCACCCCGATAGCACTTTATCCCGATCAAAGACGACGCTGTAGGCTGCCTGCAGATACCCGTTCAATCAATTTCGCTTGATCGTTCCCGCTGTTTCTCGATCAAGACGCCAACGATGAGGAGGAACCAGGCGATCGTGAATACTGCCGATAGTTTCCGAGAGAAATGGGATCTCACGGGAACGGTTTCTCTCGCGGAGCAACGATACGGATGATAAATAGCCTCTCTCTGGTAGCTTGACGAGCGTCAATTTGGATCACCGGATCCTGGTAAATCCTTTCGACGCGAATAACCGGGGATCTTAACCGTGGATCTCGGTGTCTCTTTACGACCGTCGAGCCTAAGCGTGGTTTCCACCTTTCGTAGTTCAATTTTGTCGGAGAAGAGATCACGGTTTTATGATTGCGAGATTAAAGGGCGCGAATGTCGGTCATTGTTAAGCAACAACGTAACGCTTTATCCACGGTAATAAATTAACGACGATGACAAAGCCTCGGCGATGGAACGCACTGGAGTAGCGCGAATTTTGCGATCATGCAACTTTGTGAACCAGGGTAGATTAACCTTGGAGCATAGAGATACACGCAATCGTTTCATACGCATGAAACGTACTCTGAGAGAATCTTTCGCAGAATCAGAAATAGAATCGGATGCCTGTCTAGACTTTTGGATGGTGTACAAGAGGAGTACGTGATATGGGCCACAAAATGTACATGTCTCCAGAGCCGAAACAAATAATTTGAGACGTTTCGAGATAGTACAGGAACGCACAGCATACTCTACAGTCGTACTATGTATAAATAACACTTAATATTGATAACAGTATATTTAAAAAAGTAATTTCCTCGTTATGGATTATAAACTAAATTACAATTAGAAAAGAATCCTTCCTCACGCAAAATGAGCGACGAGTCTGCGAATCAAACGTTCCATCACTCTGTATACTGGTCAAACGTTAGTGGTGTGAGGATTGGAAAGATCTTTCCCTTCGTGCTCCGCTCGGAATATTCCCGTGTGTAACCACGCACGCCACAGTTCCTTCTGCCAGCTGTATCTCGTCTATTGTGCGAGCGGTTTCAATCTGAATTGAAAGGTCCCGCGGAATATTTCGAGATATATAAATGGGCCCGGACGTGATTCGCTTTCAATAATTCACAGGCAGATTTTCAATGGTTTCCATCTAGAGATGTGTGTCGATCGGAGAAGGGCAGGGGATGGATCTCTTATTCCGCTTTGGGAAAAGGATGGAGAAAAGGGCGATCGGGCACGATGTGAAAAGGCAGGGCTCGGATAGTACGGAGGAGAGGTAGAGAAACGCAAGAGAGAGCTGAACTTTTGCGACATCGAGAGGGTGAGCGAAGATGACGATGGTGAAGGAATGAGAGAGGGGGTGGGAAGACTGTCGTGGCATTGATCGGCCACGCCACCGCCACGGTATTCTTGCTCTGGTCTCTCCAGCACCCGATAGATGCCCTCGAGTTTCAGCAACTACATAGAATGTGACGGTATCTGATAGTTATATCAGCCCCTTAAGAGCCAAATTGATTAACTCCATTTTTCTGAATTTTTCAATTTCGTTTAATTAGATACATAATTGTTATTCAATTTCTTAAAAGAAAGAAAATACTTCTGTAAGCTCATTTGTTGAGAAAAGGTCGTATAAAGTTTATAATGTCGTCACTTTTTCTACCTTTGTCATTAATTTCCTTGGTAATTAGCCGTCGTCGTATCATCGATCTTTTGAAAAAACTTTCTGCCGATTGTTTCGGCAAAACAAATGGAATTGTTTTTATAAAAGAGCTTTAACCGACGTTCTCCCGTATCAAACTTTGTATTTGTTTCGGTGCCCAGAATCGATTGCTCGAAGAGGGCGGCTGAATTTTTCACCACGCCGTGTATTTCTGCTATCATCGAAATCAATTTTTCGCGAAGCAAACGTCGCGAGAACCGAAACGAGAATATCGAATGTCTGGACGCATGGTCGCTGTTTTCTCACGATAATCGGATCGTTTCTTACCTAACCCCGTGAACCGACAAGACGTACGAAATATACGGGGTATGATAGAGGTCTGAGAGGGTTGCGTTTCCAAGCCATAGACGATTCCTTGATCCATCACGCTGATTCTCTATGTCCGATATCGTCGAGTATCTCGGGTGGAAGTGACGTCGTTTGCGGCCCTCTTCGAGAATTCCGCTTGAACTCGTTGGCGACATTCTCGGTAACGAGGGAGAGACATCTTCGGGATATAAAAGGAACTGGCGGAAAAGAAACGTGCCGCGAAAAAAGGGGGTTGAAGCAGGCCTTGTGGATGGAACAAAGGGAACCAAGGGGCGGGGCAGCGGAGATGTTGGACCGCGAAGAAAAAAGCGCTCGTGCTCGGTCGGAACGTTTCTGGTCGATTTTTCAGGAAGAGCCTCAACTCTGTTGGCCTCTGTGAGGTGTCGTGTAACCGGAAGCAAAGAGGTTGCGGTGACTCTGCTGCGCCACTGTACGTTGGTGGTAGGTTGAGGGCGTAAGAAAGGCGGAGGTGGCGCAGAGAGGCGAGAAGAAAGGGGTGACAGTCGGATAGGGAAGTGGGTTTTCTCTGCGGCCAGGTTCCACCAGTTGGAAAACGAAGAAGAAGGAGGACGAGAGAATTGAAGCGTGGGGCTTGCGGCTGGTGCTCTTCGGGGGCGAGGGGAAACACTTTATAATTGAAAAGCTCCGCTTAAATGGAAACGTTTCTCTCTTTATGCTGCGCGCCATCGTGGAAAGGTAAGAGGCCGCCGACGAGCCGAGTCCCGGACGGTTGGAACCGGGCTGCGCCGGATAAACGAATTTATTAAAGGCATGTCGAGGTTTTGCAGGCAGCCGCGCACGCCACCGAGTATTTCATTTCGTCCGCATCCGAAAACACGCCGTTTCGCCTCCGAAACTTTCACCGCGTCTCGTGAAATTTTCTGTTACACGCCTCTGCACCCGTACTCCGTACTTTCCTCTGTCCTAGATATGGAATAACGTTGTACGTAGGTTGCTGGCGAAAATTTTTCGCCCTGTTGGACTCGCGTGTGTAATTCTGATATATAGTTTTCGTGCTCGAAGACGAAACTGCGCTTTTGAAAGACCTTTAATGCGTATCGTTCTGTAAAAGTCGTAGGCTATTTCGCATACTGATCTTGCGTAGCGATAGAAATTATATTTTTTGGAAATATTTCCACGATTCACTGTATAGAAACGGATCTTCGGATGTTCCTTTAATGCGTTAATTTTGCCCCTAGTTTCTTTTCACAATTTCTTTTTAGAAATACTTCGATTAAATATTACAAAACCATATGGGTCTTAGTAATAAAAACGAAGTGAATTTCGTACATTACTGTACCTTTCCTCGTTTTCCGACCTAATTCTACGGATCCTCGCATTCGTGACCCGCCCAAGCACGATCACTTTCCGACCTACCAAGCATTCGTATCTTCCACTTTTGTTTCTTATTGTCATTAAATCTCGATTCATCGTGGTTCTTTGTACCTGACTCAATCATGTTCTCTCCAGTAAAACCTTTGCTGTTCGATCCTGCAGTTTCTTGCAATCGCATTAAGAAAAAGTGGACGAGTTTCAGGCGTACAAAGAACTGACTTTCTTTCCGCGAACCAGCGCGGCGACTAATAAAATCTGTAGAAAATCATCCGAACGATAACCTTTGGAGAAAACGCTGGCAAGAAGAAACAAATCGCGCATGGTATAGGCAAGCGAGAAACGTCCGAGGAAATGAAGGAAAGGATTTTTACGAGGGAATTTGAATGGGTCGTTCGGCAAACGGTGTTTTCGACTGTTGAAATTGAAAAACTGTAGGCGCAGCTCGTGCCAGCTTGGCTGGGGCTTACCTTATGCGCAGCCAAACTGTTGGCCCCGTAAATTGCGCGTTATTGCTTTTATGGATCCAGAGGATCGAACAGCCCTTTAGAACCAGGGTTAAAAAAAGGGGAAGAAGAACGAAAATTGGCGAGCAAGAAAGAGAAGACCAGGGTATAGACTTCTAATACAGCCGGGTGATAAAAATTGCGCAGTGTACGTGAAACGCATTCTGTCTGCGGAGCTTCAGCAACGTAACGCGCAAGTGGCTATCAATTTGTTTTGTATTACAACCGTTCAGCGATATCGCCGTCGTCGTCCTGATAGCGTCTTCTCAAGCTCAAATATTTTCGGTGAGTCGCGTGTCGCTATGGTTTCATTGCGTAGAAATATTGTTGGGTTAAATTCGTCAAATTCGTTTCGTCTTTAGAAATGAAAGCGACAACGTGTAATTATGTACACGAACAAACTAAACTTATGCATCAAATATTCTGGTTAGCTGTATGCGGCCGAACGCAAACATATTACGCGAAAGTAGTATTTATAGCACACGTGTAAAGTCTGTAATATATTATTGTTAAAAATCTCGCACGCAAAATACGTGTTCTTCGTGACACCACGTATTTCAAATCCCAATGTGCATTCTTGGAATCACTCCATATCTGCCATAATCGATACTCCAGCATAAATATTCACTTGCTGAATATTTAATAACTCGTTAATAACTCGTCACCCACGCGAATTCTATTACTTGGATAATTTTCGCCGAAGCTCCATCGATTCCCTCTTCGAGGACTCGCGTATTACGCTGCTCAAATAAATAACAGGCGCGAATAATTATGAAAATTAGAGATTTCAGTGTGCGATTATTATCGTGGCGCGTATAAGGGGTTTATTATTGTAATCTGCTCGCGTACGGTTATTTTGTATCGACTGTGGAACTGGATTGCTCATTGAAACGCTAAAATTACGCCTGCAACGGTGCTTAATAAAATCGAGCATTTAGTTATTGTGCCAACAGAGCGACGCCGTTGTTAATTTTCTGCATAAATATCGCCAAGACTTTATTACCGCTCCCATTGCCGATACCAACGGGAATAGTTAATGTCGTTGAATCGCTTCGGTCGTCTCTCACTTTCCCGTTAAAATCCCACCTATATATCACGTTGTTACACATTATCAATTACGTTACCCGTACACGTGTACCGTTATCCGTGTAAACGATGATTAACGCGTCGACGAATATTCTTTGACGCTGAACGCCCATTTATTAAATACTCGTTTGTATGTAGACGCGTTTGTCGCGTGCACCGAGGGCAAAGACCTTGATTGTACAATCTATATGACATACATATACTGATCCATTAAAGTATTCGAACGTTTATCATAGACAACTTTTATGTCTTCATATCGTGTGTGTTACATAAGACATTTCAAATAACGAAATGTTATGAAATAGCAGCTAAAAACATTGACTTGCGTCACTCGTTCCATGAATTAGTAACAATTACTAATAACAAGTTTATTTATTTAAGCAGGGTTAGAAATATGTATGAAAATTTATTGAAAAAAGCTATCTTACTTATAAGAGGCATTAAGGCAAATTACATTTGTGTGAGAGTTTAGTTTGAACTGCAACTTTTATTCGAATGCAGACTGAAGATTAAAAAGTACAAATAATGTTTCATCGCAACGATGAATTCATTCAGCCAAGTAATTAGCGAAGAAATCGCAAGCGAGAAGTTTAAAAGATCCATCTCCTATTCTCTCAAACAAGTAGGCTATAAACAACTTTACTTTCGATACCACGTTTATGAAATCGAACGAGAGAGAATAGAAAAAGACATGCGCAAGGTATCAGAGGAAAAGTGAAGCGATCAACGTTTGTTCGTTTTCTTCGCGACAGTTGCCAAGTACGAACACCGTGCGGATCTTATCGTATTTGCAACTGTTTCAACCTGTTGCCAGTAGAAGGACGGCGTCGCCTGAAAATTTCATCGAAACGTAACCCGGTGTTCCCGGCGGATTCGAATTTCTAAGTTCCCAAGCTTTTGTCCAACTTGCTTTCACGACAAACCGTAACAACCAAGCCTATGTTACGTGGTGCTATGCTGATTCTATGGATACACGCTGTTGTATACAACGTACACGCGCATCAATATGTGTATATACGTACGTAACAGCTATATGTACGGATATGCACACAATATATGTATATGCACGGATGGTTGACCCTTATAGGGAAACAGTTGGTACACAGGAAAGGAAATATAGCTATCGACCATATTCGCCATCCAACTGGCCCCGATCCGTCATACAAATAGGCCAGTTCGAGTACAAGTTATCAGCCATAGCAGGCCCATTTAAATTCACAGGCTGACGAAAATCAATTGAACAGTGAAATGAATTTCTATATTTCAATCGTGCTTTCAATTTAATAAACAAGCAATTGCGTTATTTTAAGAAGATGTTTAACATAACATTGAAACGAGAAATTATGAATACCGATAAGAATTCTTTTATATTTTCTTCGATTTTGATATTATTGAGATATGTATAATTTTATGTGCTAGACTAGATTGACCGCGTAGTAGTGATACATGTATGTGAATATGAGTGTATGGAAGTACGTGTGTGCGCGGTGTCTCGAAAACAAACTGTTCAGTTAACAGTCTGGTATGGAAGAAGGTGAGACGCGTGCAAGTGTGTATCGATGAATATCTTTGAAATCGTTTATCAAATAAATATATAACTATTCTAATATAAATGTCAAGTGTCAATTTAATGTTCCTATATCATTATTTCGGCAATTGAGATCCAAAATTCTCAACAGATATAATAAGTATTTTTTAACGTTTGAAGAAATTGGAAAAGGAGTGTATACTTATTGTAATATATAGCAAGTATTCGTGAGAAGTATCTATAATTCTATTTAATAATTTGACGTCAAATATTCCTTCCATATTTGAGAATAAAGCTATCCAAGAATATTTATTGGCAGTTTTCGAGAAGCTAGTAGACTGATAAAAAATTCCTAATGCAAGATACTAGACACTTATTACTAGAGTGTACATATATGTCGAAGATGTAAGGAAAACCGAAGCCTTTCCTTTGAAATTTTGGGAAAAATCCTCTAACACTTTAGCCTAGATTCTATCATAGCCGTAATTAAGCAATTGTTGGCATTCAATGTGATTGTAATTGTTCGAGATTTGTGATAATGAGATTGGGCTCGAGGTGACAACTGATCGCCGAACGTAGCCACGGTCACGGGATGGACGTTTGCCTGACGGAGGTGTGGAGTGGCTGTATGGTTTTCCCTAGAAATGTGGTTGTGGCGGCATACGGCCTCGAGAACGGGCCTAGCCACGTGTGATTTTACCTCGGAGGTGCCAATAAAATGAGACACGCGTTGTATTAATAATGAAACTCCAGGCAGAAACTGCCTAGCAATGGCGATTGCAACTTTCTCGACGCTTCTAACGAGTATATAACAAACAAACGCAATAGTAAAGCGAGGAAAATTTTCATTACTCTGTTATTCGTGCGTTCGCCATGGAAAGTTACACATCGAGCAGTTTATACCGAGCGTCTAAGCAATCGTATTTTGTGTTTTAAAAGTATTCTACGCTTAGTAAAGAGTTATCCCGTGGACCGTGGATTCGTTTGAACCCAAGAACATTGTTAATAGCGTTCGTTAAACTTATTATTCGTTAAACTTTGTAAAAGTCTTGTATATACGTGTAAATATAATCTCTGTTTTGTAAAACGATGGTTAATTCAAATGAAGAATTGTTACGCGCCCTAAATTCTAACGATAACCCGACATATATATTCCATGGAAAATTAAGGGCCACGAGCGCATCTCGATAATCTTGAAACAAAAAGAAGAAAGAGAGAAAGATAAAGGTATTTCACCTGAAAATCCTAACCGCTAGTTATGATTTCGTTCTTCTCTCCAATTAGTCTGTCTTCGATAACTCCGTTTGTCTCGGTTACACATTTCCGCAATAAGCTTTCACACTGGTGCAGACAATGCAAGAGAACGCGAGCTGTAAAACAGTCAGGTATCAATTAAGTTGGCTTCTGTTTGCGGGAAATGAGACAATTTGCAAAATGTTGGAGACACGGATCGGTCTAGCGGACGAGAAAAAGGAAATCGAGAGGGAAAAGAGAAGGCGAACCCTCTGCGTGCAGACCCTCGTAACAGAGTCGACACGAGGGTCTTTGGGAGACCCGCTACTGACGGACTTCCGTGTTTCCACCAGAAATCTTACAAGCCTGAAAACGTTGTTGCTACCGCTGCCCGACGATAAGCAATTATTGCTTGTACGCGATGCACAGACGCGGCTAAACATTATTCGTTTTCTCGAATTTTTCCAATGCCCGTTTCTTCTTAACACGTTCACCACACACTCAAACTTTATGAATGTATTTTGCCCTGGGAGTTGCGACGTCGAAATATGCTATTTCATAATATTCAATTCTCGCCGATTATTATATCGTATGTTGGTGTTATCCAAACGATTCACATCGTCGAAGATTTCTTTGTTCACGAAATCTATCTTATTTTAATTATGCAACAAAATTTTGTTACGCGCGTGATCGATGGCCAACGTGGTGTCACTCAATGGGTTAATTTACGACGACAAGCGCGCTCGTACGGTCTGTGTCGCCTTTTCTTCGCGGCTTTCTCTTTCCATCACCACGATTGGATCCGTGGAGCCGATGTTTAAGTTGCGATCTACCTTGCGCGCCCCGTCGATTTAATTTCGACTGAATTACCGCGGGGTTAATTGAGAAACTTAAATAACTGAACGCAAACCGAAATGGAACTTGGATATTCGAATTCCGCTGTGTGTGAAGCTGCCTCGGTTTGTCAATGGTGCTTTGATGTATACTTGATGGAAGTGTCGACAAACAGCTGCACCGTCGCGTCTGCAGGGAATTTCGGCTATATCACAGATTCCAGAGTACATATAGCGTTCGATTAAAAAGTTTCCGGGCATTATTTATAAGAGACGGTAGAAATCTGATAATTAGTGACGTTTTCGTCGCCTTCATACGAATCTTTCGTAAAAGCAATGCACATATTGGGTTGGCCACCTAATGACAAAATCCGCAATCACTTAATTGCCAAACCGATAGTATGAACGTAACAAGTCTACTTTTGACATAGTCGAGAGGAAGAAAAGAAGCGGTCAGATCCAAAGATATCGAACATTTGTAGGAATACAAGAAAATTCCAAAAGCAAATGCAAACGTGTTTTCCATGTAAAATTGGTCGATAATAGCGTATCGAACTTTAAAATTCCTCTTCCTTCAGTTATTATATTTTCCATCGCGTCTTTCATTACCATTATCACGATTCATCACGCATAAATTGCCAAACTTTGCAATCGGTAACGAAACGACGATATTAATTTTTATGCCAACCAATCGAAGACCTTCTTACTGCCTTAAGAAGGCATGGCAGCTTTCATCGGTTCTCGAATCGAAGGATATTCCTAGAGCTGAAAGTGCTTGCACAGCAAACAGCCGCGATTATTTTTCTTTTGGAGGCCCGCAATGGAATATGGCGTCGGCGAATTCACCGCTCTTCCGGCCATTCTACCTAAACCGAATGATTTTTCCTGATAGTTGGAACGTCGACTGCATTATCGGGAGGGGTTCTCGGCCAGGAATGCAATCACCTGTAATTTCTCACACCGCTCTTTGGTCTCCAGGGGGAGATTCGATCGATAGGGGCAATGTGTTTACGGCACCGAGCCGCGTCTGATGCACCCGATGCGATTCTCGTTAAAGCCGTGTGTCCCTGCTGGCAGCTCGGTGAGTTCTGCATGCGGACCTGCCGGAATCAGCCACGGCCCGGCTATGTTTCATGCTCGTAATGCCACAAATTCACATTAGCGCACGGGACACTGCCATTCTGCGACCTGTGCGCGGTTAATTTATTTTCCGTCGCCACGTTAAAGCCGTCGCGAGCCGATTTTTCCCACGAAATTACGCCACCGTTTCGATAATCCCACGAACGGGCTGCGAATCGATCGGGATTTTCATCGGCAAACAATCGGCAGAAGGAAAAATCTTTCCTGATGAATTTATTAGCTGTAAAAAAGGATTTCGTGCTTTGGAGAATGAAAAAAAACCGGATTTTTTAGGAGAGGGCTTGAAAAACTGCAGGTACTTTAATTGTCGAAGTACCTACTCTCTATTCATATCAATTTTCATCCAGTTTTTGTTCGACGATTCCTGCTGTTCGTGCGATTCCAACTTTTTACCGCCGCTGCGGCGTGCTCGGTTTTCGGCTTGAAATTTTCCTTGCGCAATTTCTCATATTACTATTTTGTATGGTAAGAGCGGAATCGTTTTGTCTACTTCAGCACGGCTTTTGTTGGATTGAAACGTGAATAGAATGCAGTGTTAAGTATACGAGGATTTTATTAAACGTTGTGGTATTTTAGACCATTCTTTCAATTACGTGGGAAATAAAGTAACAAATGTTACAGTTTCACTTCACAGGATTATTAAGATTTTAGATTTATTCAGACCAGAAGAAGATATATTTCAATATACATAATACGTATGTATTTGATCGGAAAGTATATCGAAACGTCTACGTGCAGTCGTTGTTTCTTTTTAAATCATGCTCGAGGTAAAAATAAACTAAACGCACACGTATATATGTACTTGCTAGTATCTCTCAACGGATTAAACATGAAATATGCTGTAAACACTCGAAAGAACAGAGACATATGTCAATTTAAATTATAGCTATAGATCGTGAACCTAAGAACAGGAATTATTTTCTACCCTCAACTTCTGAACGAATCAATCAATTTCTTAAATCCATCAGAATAAAACAGCTAATAAAAACAGAGCGAAACTGAATATTGACAATAGTCGGTAGAGATTGTTAATGCCGGTAGAATAGTTAGAAAGCAAATCGGTGAATACATTCAGCGAAGCGAATCGTGATCGAAGCAGAGTGCTAATGAATCGTAAATGGAACGTTTGTCTATTCTCAACGCCCCTTTTATACTTCGGGACTGACCTTGTTTCGACGACTATACGTAACGATGACGGAAGTTCAGAATTCTGCCTTTGTACACTCGTCACGATTACGGTGTTTAACATTTCAATTTCCTCGACGATCGACCCGCGCCTTAACCCTTTAAGTGCAGGTAAATTTTCAGAAATCGTTTACGTCAAACTTAAAAATGGACGAAGCGAAATACGAACAAAGAACGTTAATACACGTGACATTTTTCATTATTTTACAAAACACCAAGTTTTTATGAATTAATCATATGTTAATAAAAAGTGTTCCTTCGTTTGATCTGCCAGTCAAACGTGTATTTTTCCACCTTCCAGTAAACAATTCCCGCATCTCAAATTCAATTATTGGGTTGGCAACATTAGGTGGTCATTTCTTATTTATAATACTTATTTGTGAATTATACTTATCTATAATAAGTATTAACTTATTATAAATAAATAGCCATGTCACTGCGCCACGCCAGAAAAATTACTGAAAATTCTCAATGCGAGAATTGATTGTAATTTACAAATAAATAAAAAAAAAGAAACATTAGGTGGTAATGACAAAATTCGCAATCACTTAGTTTCCGACCCAATAAAATCCTAATGCGACGACAGCTGCGTCCGACTAAATTTTCGTTTCATCGTCTACCGATCACAGTTATCTTTTTCTTTACAGGGGATGACGTCTCTAAGAGTAATTCGATAATCGTTAGAGTATTCCACTCTGTGAGATCGTTACCGATTAATCAATCACTCGATTCGTTTTTTACGAGGATTTGGTTAGGTTTAGCATTCTGGTTCAAAGGTGGAGAGACGAGAGAAGAGTCTGATGAATGAAAAGGTGTGTGCTCAGGTATTTCACGCTGTTGACAAGAGTATTACGTGGACTTACGAGACAGCCATATTCATAGATTTCTGATAATAATCGGGACATTTCTTTTAACATTGACGAATATTCCTGGCCGCAAATATCAGGATATCTTGAAATTTTCCTTGCGCAATTTCTCATATTACTATTTTTTATGGTAAGAGCGGAATCGTTTTGTCTATTTCAGCACGGCTTTTGTTGGATTGAAACGTGAATAGAATGCAGTGTTAAGTATACGAGGATTTTATTAAACGTTGTGATATTCTAGACCATTTTTTCAATTACGTGAAAAATAAAGTATTTATTGGAAAATTCTAACAAATTTTATTTCGTCTTACACTGCAATTAATTATTGGTATGATCAGCATTTTGTGCCATAAAGTTCGCGCGATGCGAGTGAAATAACAGATTCCTAATAAAACAGCTAGAAATTAAAATCGGTGAAGAGGATCTAGTTTATGGCAAATATCAATAGGTGTTCTGGTATTTATAATCGACACATATACGGTGAAGGTTATAAATAATAGTACTTTAATATCTCTGTTCTTTTATATCGTTCCTGCATGTTTATTTCTTTATTTTTCGTAGCATTCGTGTACATGAATTTGAACGTGCTGATGCATAAAACGAGATGTTTATCGAATTCCTATTCGTCCGTTCTGCCATCTCTTTGAATTTTAATTGATTACCTGATGTGTGTGTTCGGTGAACTTTGGATGTTTGACTTGCTGAAATTTTTATAACGGGAACGCCGTTTAAACGTTTATCTTTCGGTTTGAATAAAATCGCAGGACGTCGAGGGTAAAGCACGGAAGCTTTGCTGTTCCCCCTAAAATTAAATCAGTTCGAAAATTACATTTCCCTATGAAAACGTGAGCTCGCAACAATGCCCAAACCCTATTTTACTCGACATTTTATATAATGTCTCAACCATGGCTTTTAAACAACACGATATAATGAAATAAATACTATGAAATTGCCAATTCGTGTGTCACAAAATTGTAAGGAAATAATTTTTAAAATCTACTTTTTGCGAGAAGAATAGGCGGAGCGTGGAAAATACAATAATTAGTTATTATATCGTTTATACATATAGCACAAGTTCTAGAACATATCAATGCAGTAATAAATCTTCTAAATATAGAAGAAGACAATAGCTTCAGCTTATAAAGATAGTAAAACTAAGATTACAAAGATAATTCAACGTTCTATAATAGTATATTTACATATTTCTTAACAAAATAAAAGAACAATAAGGGCAACTCTTACAATGAAAGTTAGAAAATTGCACTACAAATAGAATAGGTCATTCGTAACAGAAACTTATTTTTTGCATGTCCCATAATGTGGATTTAACGAGTGAAACGAACGATCCTTGAAGTTACATCTGGTCACAGAACGTATCGACTTTGCAGTGAAATTTTGTAGGATTGTAGTTCAAGTTAGACAGTCTTTTCATAACGGATATGAAATTTACATTTCGTTGGACGTTGTCAAATAGCAAGACTGTACATTTAAGACCGAACATCCTCACCATACGATTGACTCTTCAAAGGTTCTCGTGCTTCACGCTAATTAAGTGACGCGTGCGTGACTAGCACTTTGGCATCGTTACTATTGTTTAGTCACTCGTGGATTACGCGAAGGGTTTACGGTACGAAGTTTTCGATTAAGCGTACTGCCACGTATTCTCCAACTCGGGCTCGTTTAATGTCAGAAACTGATAGCAAAGTCGGTTGGAACTTGGAAATCAACGTAGTTCGATGTATCTTACGAATCGAATGCAGCGTTCAGCTTGGAACATAGACTATAGAAATTCGAGACTATACCCTGAAATCTAACAGACTGGATCTCACCGGTAACCGACGCTGAATTTATTGGCAAATCCGTTGACCTTAATTCACCAGGAGCACGGAGGCAAAGAATTTAATAAAGTCACAGCCTCGATTCTTACGCGGATCCGACTGTGATCACGCGTTACTTTCGGGATTTGGATAATCGCTTTGCGTGGAGAACGGTTATTGAATTGATTTAATAATAATACACCGTAGGGTTCCGTGGGTTTGCCGAGAATTTCACAATCTTCTCTGTGTATTTTCGCTGGGTATTAAAACGAACGCTGTCGCTGTACAAAGGCTGAAAGAGAAGAAATGGAAATTTTTGTCATTGAAAGATTGAGATGGTAAATGCTTCCAGTGTGAAAAATAAAGAGGATGTCCATGGTCTTAGCCTACCTGAAACCTAATCAATTTATTCTAATACTATCACCGTTTATCGCTATATTCAGAATAGAATTTCCATTCTTTCCCAGTAAAAAGTAATTTACATATGTACTGGCTTTACCGTTTGAACTTTACAATTCGCCAAACAACGCTACACGGAGTTAAAGAGTCTTTAACCCTTTGCACTGTTTTGTGAAACGTGCGAAGGAAAAGCAGGATTGCATCCTGGAAATTCTTTCAAGATATATCATACACTTAAAAATTACAAAATACAACAATAGTGTGAATAAAACTGGTGTTTAAGTGAATTTGTTTCTTCCTTTATTTATTTAAATTGTCTTATTCTTCAGTTAAAGTAAATTTCAAATAAAACATTTCAAAACGTTGGCAGCTGCTGGTAACGAAATTGAAATGAAATTCGCAGTGCAAAGGGTTAAATCGTATAAAGCAAATTCAACTTCCACACTGTTACGAATGACGATGGGAATTCCAGAGATTTTCAGTCAACGTAGTAAACACGAAAAATTGAAAATTATAATAACAGCTGTATTGGTGACGTTTGTGAAAAACAAGGATGAGGAGGGGAGTCGATAAATTAAATACACCCCGAGCTCACTGCTTCTAATATCCTTGCAATATACGATGCAGGTGTATGTCTAGAACCATACGTGCAATAGAATACACGTGCACTCTTTATTTCGCTCTTCGTGTACTCTGTATCTTTAACGTACTTCCGTTCTCCCCTTTTCACCCTCTCGACGACCCTTTCGTTTGGTTGAAAGGTACGAGAATCTAAGGAATGGAATCAAGTGGGGTAGGGGTTGTATCGAGCGAAATTCTGTGAGGCAAGCGGAATTGCTATTAGAGGGAAACGAGCCGAAAAATGTCCACCTGTAATAAGACCAACTATTTCGATAGTGAGCGTGATGCATTCTCAGATATACTTCGGTACTATTAAATTGGCAATTAAGTGATTGCGGATTTTGTCAATACCGCCTAATGACAAAATCCGCAATCACTTGGTTGCCAACCCAATAGTATCTGTGCCTTTAGGCAATTTTTATCTAATTTTCTCGCGTAATTAAAACTCGTGAAAGAATATTTTTATTATCTCACATGACAAGTGTTATCTGTAGGATAAAGTTTTTATTGGAGTAGCAAGAAAATAACCAGAGATTACTAAAAATAGTTAAAACGTCTATTGCTGCTGCGTATGCTGTTATCTATTTGCCAAATGCATAGATGCGATGTACAAGTTAGAAACGGATGGTGGATATTTATACATTTAACTGTAGATTTAATTATGTAAAAATCCATAGAACGTATATGACGTGTATGCAAAATATAGAAAATATGGAAAGTACGCGTTAGTCGCAGTGAAATCAATTTCTATTTAGATTTCACTTCGTTGGTTACGTTAGTAGATGGTAAATTTACATAAATAACCATAGTTATAAACGTTGCGTAGATTAACGATTCCAAATGGAATCCAGTTGGAAAGAGTTAATCGGGCAGGTATTTTAAGCGTAACTCGCGTAATTCGTTTATTGTTGTAGTTACTCGGGCAAAGTACCGTCAATAGCACGTGCTGCGAATACCGGGCCAATTGCCGAGCGGTATCTACGCGAACATCGCGTTCGCGAGGTACGCGACGTGGCAAGATAATAGGATCACGTTGCAAGTTATACATTAGATAAGTTAGCCTTACTATCCGACAAAAGGTTCTTCATCAGGCGTAGTGACATCGGGTTAACTAATTGTAAGAGAAATTGCACGGTGCAGGTATTAAATGTTGCTGTGTAAGTTTAAGACGAACGGGTAGCTACACTTAGATTTATACCATACACTCGATATTTGTAAGATGCTTTGTGTGGATACGTTTGTAAGCGTTTTAAAGTAAAATAGTATTTTTTTAATCAAGTTTGTCTCCTTCATGTTACTCGTACTTTTGAATCTATAAGTTTAGAATAAGCTAACAAGTAAGTTTTTTTTTTATTTATTTGTAAATTACAATCAATTCTCGCGTTGAGAATTTTCGGTAATTTTTCTGGCGTGGCGCTGTGACATGGTTAATTATTTATAATAAGTTAATACTTATTATAGATAAGTATAATTTATACATAGGTATTATAAATAAGTAATATTGCTTAATAAGAATATTTAATTAAATCTTGAGCTTAGGTCTAGCGGGTAGTGTCTCTTCAGCCTGCGGATCTGATCCGACGTATCAAGTAATCCAGTAACTAGGGGGGACAAGTAAGTTAACACTAGAATAACTGGTCTTTAAAAAATACGTAATAATAGAATATTTTTATATTTATTGATTTATTACTTTCTTACAGAAGCAATTCCATGTTATGTAGTACATTTTTGGTATTATTAATCCATTTGGGAACATAATCCTTAAACGAGGGTTGACACATTTATAAAAGTGTAGAACCAGTCATTTTGTCTGGGTGGCATTTCTAGTGTTAGCATCTAGCGATCTAGCGATCGATCCGGAATTTTCCTGATAACTGATATCGTCATATCGAATGATACGCGGTAAAAATTTAAAAAACGTGTGGCAAGTTGTACAAAACTAGGAAACTGGTTAATTGGGGTTCGATAAATACATTGCAAGACCCTTTTACACTTTGACAAGTAGCAGTCATTTTGACTGGTATTGTTATAAGTAGCTTTGATGCAAAATTATTTTCAGTTTGAATACACAAAAAAGAAAATAAAATTCATTACATCATTCCTTTAGTTATCGTTGCGAAAGTCATTACATCATTGCGAAAAATAATATAACATGTGATAGGAATTCGAAAATAAAATTGTAAAACCAGTCAAATTGACTACTACTAAGTTCTACTGTTAAATAGAGCTAATCGGTATCCAAATTCCAAAATTTCCAGAACAATGTATAAATATTTTTGATATTCGATATTGGGTGTTCAGTATCCAAACGTTAAAATTAAAAGAAGAGCGCACAAATGCTTTTGGTATCTGTTGTAGCTACTCTTGCAATTGGCTGCTTTCGTGTTACCAATTAACAATTTTGAAGCAACTCTACGGATGCTGTTAATGTTTCTGGTACAAGTGAAATTTAAAAGATATGTATAGCCCCTCAAAATATATTCTTCGTTCGAAAGAAGCAAACGAATTCGAAAAGACTTGAACGAGATAGAGGACAGACGATAGAGAATCACATAATTCATAGGAATAGCGTTTGCCTCGTTCTCTATCCTTCGATCGTTGCGTTCGTACAAACGGTTTCGCGCGCGTCCAATTTGCCACGGGGTTAAATTTTACGCTGCGCAGTTTTTAATGATTTATTCAACGAGAAATTGAAGCGAAGCTGCGTGTTGGCGCGCGCTGCCCGTGTAATGGGCGAGAAATTCAAGCGCGGCTGGATGAACGAACCGTTAAAAGCGGCCCATACGGCTCTACATACCGTGTGCATCGCTATCGGGAAAGACGGATAGCGCCGTGGAAAATAACGCGTAATGAAATCCACCTTTTAAAGGTGTCACCGACGCGTGACAATGCCTCGTCGTTTTAATATTCATTACGGTAGCCCCGAAATAGAACAAGAGCTGAGGCTCGAGCTAGAATTTTATAGTTCCAACGACATTATCGAGCGTCGAATCAGGCCACAATTCACGTAGCCTCGGCTTGGTTATCGCCATGAACCGACGTCGTCGCAACGAACGATTGTTTGCACGCGTGATTATTTACGCGAGTCCGATGAATACTCGCACTTATAACCGGAGCTCATTCGTCGAAGGAACGGAACGTATGTGGCTACTGATTGGACAAATTGAATCGGTTCGATCCTGGTTCGCTTGGAAACTTTCAACGTGTGGTGGAAAAAAAAAGGGGCAGAGAGAAAACAGAGGAAAAGAGGTTGAGGAGAGTTTGGGGCTTGCATATGCAACGCGAGCCTCCATAAACATCGTGCATCCAGCGTGTTCTCTGATACCTGTTTGCTTTCAATCTGCGGCTATTGCACACATCTAGCTGACAACACGTCGAGAACTCGATTCATCAAGCGTGCACGCGCTGATAGTCAACTTAACGCGCGTTTATTCTCGGAGCATACGTTGTTAACGATTTAACAGATCGAAGAAGCAGAATTTTAGTCGTTTTATTTAGCTTGCGTTTAATGAGCTTCCTAAACACGTCGTCGAATATGATGAATTTGACTACATTCTTTTTGCGATACCTTTACGATAACGATAACGCGTATTCCTTCGCACGATGTATCATACACGGTGTACTTGTATCGCTGATATAAAATAAATTAACGACAAGGAATGCACCTGTTTCGTGTATTAAAACTGAACAGAATCGAACAAAGGTAAATCGGGTTACCTTGCCGATCGATTCATACGCGAGATTCGGCTGGGTTAAGAAACCGAAAAACAATCGAAGCCAATTCATCACCGTTTCGGATGGTAGCCGGCGACGGAGGTGCACGGAGTTGATGTATACTCGCGATATAATTTCTACCCTCTGCAGCGTTGCACGTGAAATCGGCTTGCAAATAAGGCGGCGAGAAAGGGCTCGGCGCGGCGTGTGTGGCGTACAGAAGCCTGTTCGTACTGCCATTCGTCTTGGAGTTAAGCGGTCGGGTACTCTCGTACAGTGACAAGCTTTGGGACAGGGGGTTGAGAGAGGATGGGTTGGTGGTGGCGCGTCGGGACAGAAGGGATGGGTCTGTGGAAGGACTGGGAATTGGGTGGAAGGCCTCCCTCGTCTCTTCCAGCCATTGTCTCCACGAGTTCCGTTGTTTCGCCTAAATCACCACTGCCGGCACTGAGAGCTTCTCTTCTTCCCCCGAATTCAACCCTCTTCCATCGGCCAGCCGACTATACCGCACACCTACTACTCTGCCGCCCCTTTTGTCCTTTCCTCCTCTTTGGTTCCATTGCGTTGGCCAAATCTGTCTCCTTTTCTCTTTCGACTTCATTTACGCTGGCAGCCAGCGAGAGGGACGTCCTAACATTTAAATACCAAAGTATCTGTGCCTCGCGGCTTATAGAACTCCCTTTAATACCGTCCCTGGGCCTTTCTTACCGAGAGAGTTTCGCTGCTCTTGTCTAGGAGAACCCAGGGACTGGAATTTATGCAGCAACGTTGCGCCACAGTGTTTCTCGTTATACCGCCCTCTTACCACCATCTTTCTACCCCCATGGCCGCGAGACCCATATTTCGTCCCCTGCCCTCTTTCTCTTCGGACGCTTAGATAACTTGGCCCAACGTCACGCCACCCGGTTTCTGGCCTTTGGTCATTTTTCTTCCCTAACGCTGCTTCTAATCCTGCCTTGATTATATTTCAGGGACCTAGATAAGGTTGAATCCTCTATAGATTGCACTTTATACCTTACTTCTCTCCCTCCCCTCCGTTTCTTTGTTTTTTTGCTTCTTGTACAAGTCTCGGAGAAACTAGCGAAAGAATATGTCTTGGTTTTATCAATGAACATTTATAAAGATATTTAATAACTTTCTTTTAGACTGTCTTTTATTCTATCAATAGCAAAAGATCTTGCGGGTGTGTCGTTAGAGAATTTTCAAATAAACTCGTTTCGTATCGCGTGGAAATAATTTATTTATATTTTCAACTTCTCCTCTTCTCGCGATTCATTTCGAATCGTTTCAATTCAGCGTACTGTTTATCGAACTTCTACGAAACTCGTATTTCGTGAATTGTAACACGAGCAAGTGGTACCGCGAAGGTAACATTCAGACAATAAAGTTTCCTATAAATACAATTAGTTGAGACCGTAAGATCGCTATCGTAAATGGCTTAAGTCTTTTACACAGTAGTGTAGCTTAAGGAACGAAAGAGAATTTCGCCGACACCTCTGGTTACTTTAATATTTTATCCGACAGAATTGTTCGCAGTACGCCTTGTTTAAGCAACCTTAATTTCGCTTCTCGCTTGAAACCTTCTCTAGATAAGATGCACCAACTCCCGACTGTTTGCCATTCTTCCTCGAAATTCTTCTTGCATTTACCGAGCTTATTAAAGTTTCGTTTTATCGTACGTGGTCGCATAAAGCAGAGACCTTGGTGTTTTCTCCAGGCAGCCATACGAAATATTGCCTTTCCTTTTTCATCTCTGCGATGAATGTTCCACTTAATTGTTTATTTAAAAATAATTTGTCTTGCAACGTTAAAAGCGGGCTAGACGAAATAGAGTTTAAAATGCAAATGAGGAAAATGAAATAGCGTGGCTTGACACATTTTGCGTGGGTTACGTAATAATATATCCTTTCGTTATTAATAGACCGCGCATGTTTATGTGCAATTTGCGATCTAAATTCGTAGAAATGCATCGAATAAGATGTACAAGTCTGAAAGTAAGGTATCTGTCGTAACATTCACAAGGAAAATGTACAACATTCGATTTACTTTTCGATATACATCAGATAACTTTAATATATTTTTATCTAAGTCCTGTAGTTCTTTGCTTACGTTCGTAATATAAATTTGCATAAATACTCGCATGGTTCAGTCGCTGATCACTATCTCTATTTTCTCTACTTTATATTGTTCAATGTTTTCAGCTTTTTAGTTCAGTAGGAAAATATCTCGACTGTTTTGTGATTTACAACAATTTTCCAAATATCACGATCTTAACTCAAAAGTCAAATTTTTACGGAGATCGCGTGATGCAGCTCGAAATGTATTAACACGACGCGCGTTTCCTCTTCCTATGTTTTTATTGTTTTTTCGTGTTAAAATTCCTCGACGCTCTCTCTATGAACCTGCAACGTATCTCACAGTATTTCATGGTTCTCAAGCCGACAAGGTGGTTTTATCGTTTCGTGCATCGTTCGTAAATACATTAATCCGTAGGTGGGACAGCTCGTTCTCTTCGACTAATAGTAATAACCCCGTCTACGGTGATATTTCATACGAGCGACGTTGATTAAATTCTCGCGGAGTTTAGGTTTACGTTTCGGCTTTATGCGTCGTGAAAAGTTATGAGCGTCGCGTCGCGTCGCGCGATTTCGATACGTTCGCCTCAGCTCGAAATTTGTTTCTATACACCCGTCATTTCTTTCTCCAGTCTTCTATCGTATCTTTTCAAAATTATGCGATAAAATGGCTTGCTTGGAAAAATAATCGCCGTCGTTCGGTGCTTTCGCTTTACGATCTCGACTTGGTGAACGATAGTTTATCATTTGGAATGAAATATACGTGGAACGATTGTTTCCTCGCGAATAACTAACTTGTCGTTCGCGACTTTGAAAACAGGAACGTGGACTACACGATTGCTAAAAGTTTAATCGATTGCAATGATCGGCGACTACGAGACTATACGATGCTAAGCTATTACGATGGTTGGGTGTTTATTCCGTCACGTTACACGAAAGGAAACACCCAGCAGATCTCACAAGGGATATAACATAACTACACGAAGATTGTACTCCGCTGGGGGTAGCCACCCACATGATAATATAGCAGCTAAAAATTGCTACCAAATGTCCAAATTGGACAAATTGTGAATGCGAAATATTAAATAAATAAAAAAAAAAAGAAAAAGGTTACACGAAGAGCCTGCAACTTGCGCCCACATTTATTTTCCTTTATCACGAGAACCATCGTGAGAAGAAAGTTCTATTTCCGATCGGTGGTTGTGCGTCGAATAATGAACAATTTGTTGAATTCTTTAGACATTGACAACATCTACGAATGATTATCGTCTTCGATGTATTGGAGAAACGTACACGTCACCCCAGTTAAGGATGATAATCGTTCGCAAGTTTATGGTGCGCCGGTTGCCACTGAGATGCAGGAAGAAACTCTGAATTCTCTGTTAATTTTCGAAAATTAAAAGCTTCCTTGGTTATGAATAAAATGAAAATAAAATATGACAAAAGCGTTTACGAAAAATTGAAGACTCGAATATAACGAGAGAATCACACCCACGTCATAAAGTCGGATTAAAACTATCGCGAACGTGTTAAGAATGATGGTTCGTCATGAAGAAAAATACTTCTCGTCGCGTGTGAACGAATGTTTGCGTTTGGTCGGTGATTATCACGAATACGAGAGCGTAGACTGGTGTCATAATGCACTGCCTGCGGGCACGTGAATAGGGAACAAAAGCCTTCCAACCAGAAACACCTCGGACCATAGCTACATTAGACACATTACGAGCAGAAATGAACGACTGGCAGAAAGGGAGGGCACACTTTGTCGCGCGTCAGCTCGTAATAAAGTCAGCCTCGGTGTACAGAATGCGAGAAATATTGCTTCGTTGTTCGTTCCATCCCTTCTTTCTCCTGTTAGCCTTTCCTCAAAGGAAGCAGGTTGCGTGAGGTGAACCTGGTTTGTCTGCTCCAAAGTCGTAAAACGCCGTGTTTCTTTCTTCTAATTTTGAGTTGGCGAGCTTTTGTTCGGCCTTTCGAGACTGCAATTTGAAATTGTAGAATAAAGACGGAAGAGAAGACTTTGATCACGTGGACGCCAGAGTGCAACCACGAATGTCCTCGTGTCTGGCTAGTAAGAACTTTTGCTATTCATATTCTAACTTTTCGCTACACCATTTCAAGCGATTTCCTTTTTTAACTAGAATAGAATGGTAGTGAATTTATACTAATTTAAATATTAGGTTTAAATATTAGGAAAAGTTTCTTTCGTTTTATGAGGAAATAATAGATGCACAACGTTTTTTGTTTTATATTATTTCATCGAATGATCCATTTTATTCTTTTGAGATGAACACCGCGAAATTTCACAGACTTGGTTTCATGTTTGTATGAAAGTGCACTGTTGTAAAAAACGCGTTTGCGAAAGAAAGATATTTTTCGCACAACCTAATACATATGAATTTCAATAATAAATCAATAACAGTAAATTTCTAATAATTTTATGAATACGACTAAAGGAATGAAATGTACGTACTTTGTTGTAACTACTGGAAAGTACTGTACTTTGCGTATGTTACATATATTTTTATTTTATGCGTATTCTCTGGTATCTTTATACCTTTAAATTTCCCACAAATGCACAAGCATCTACAGTTTCATAATAAATATAATAATAAATAATTTAATAATAAATAATAAATATAATAAATATAACAAATTGTAAAGATACAATAATAAATTATCGCACGTTTTTTAATAAGTACATGTACCTTCGATTTATAGACCGATAGCTGTATATAGAAAACGTATTAATTACGTATTCTAATTATTAATTTGCTATTAATCTTCCATTCGCTTTGGAAAAATTCACATATCGTTAAGAAAGGTCGATCAAAGTATCCTGTCGCTTAAAGTTGCCAAGTGTATGCCATTTTTACGTATACGTTTCGTCGTTACGACACTAGGCAGGCAGCTATATCTACGTTTGCCTGGCTTGTAGGAAGCCGAAGGCGGCAACAGGGACTTGTTTTACGAGCAAGATGAGCGTACGTGATCGGACTGGTTGGAACTTCTAGCCAGGATGTTTTTACTCCTGAAACTTTTTTAGGGGTCATTTCGTTTCGGTGCTCGTCACGATGTCGTGGATTTGATTTCCACTGAATTTACGAGTTCCCTTGGTGCCTTAATCCTTGGGGCGAAGAGTGGGCTCAAATAGGGATGAGCTTAGGGTGACTCGTTCGTTCGACAGAATTAAAAGCGACGAGCAGAGATTTCGACGATTATGATGGTTGCAAGTTTGTCTTAATTGAAAGGAGCGTGGTGAGGTTATTATGGGGTGTCTCGAGATGTTGATGGTAAGGTGGTCGGGGGTGAAGTATACAGGGAAAGTTTGGACGATTTCGGACGTGAGAATGATTTAATGAGTTAGCAAGGATCAAAGGTTTGTTGTCGATCAATCGTTAGTTATATCGTTTTTAGCTATCGCCAGCCACGTTCCTAATTGACTCATATTCGACAAGGTATTTTTTAAACGAACCTTCTTCGCCAGACTATATTTTTATCACAGAGAGTATATTTCCTATAATGAAAGAAAATGGAATTTATATTACTTGAGTCTAGTACGACGTACAGCTGAGAAAGAATACGTTCACGAAATTCTGAAACAGATTTTTCTCATAGGTCGTACAAAGCACAATACGTAAAGTGTTCTGAAGGTGTATCAGAAATAATACAAATTCCATCAGCGATAACTGTACTTTTAAACTATACATTAAACTGTAAATAAATTATAAATTAGGCGAATAGGAAAACAGAATAATCGAAAGTTTGGTGAAAAAGAAACTGCGTGTAAAAGAGTGTGAGCAAGAATATCGGTAAAATTTGATCACACGTTGGTATAGGTTCTTCGAAGCACAAAATACGTATATTCTCGTTCATTTCCACGATGAATAGGCTTCTCCATAGTTAGACGTTGTCGAAATTCCAGCGCCGACAGGTAGTCTCTAGAATTTCAATTATCTCAGGCCTATCTCGTGCGGTGTGCGTTCGATCCTCGTTGCAAGGGAGCCGAGGTTCACGGTTCGTCAGGCCTGGTGAATTCGATTCGGCCGCAGCCCTATCTCGGTGCCCTTATTTTTCCTCGACAGACAGCGGAAAATGCGCGGCAGCAGGGAAATCCAGAGGTCGGACTTGGAACATGGCATGCAAACGAAAGCAATGGAGAAAGGAGAAAAGGAAAGGAGAGAAAACACGCGGCTAGTCACCTCCTTTTCTATCGTCTTTCACCCTAGCGAACGAACGATCAGAGGGATGAAAGGAAATGGAAAATAATGCGAGGCTGGTGGAAAGGCACGCGTGCGCGCTCTAGCAGCGAAAACAAGGAACATAGAGGCATGGAGAAGGGGTGAAGCTGTCGGAGGAAGGAAAAGATGGAAAGATGCGGAGTCACGAGCGGCAGCGTGACTTTTCAGTGGGCTAGGCGAGCCATTAAAGGCGCTCGCAAAACAAAGCTTCGTTATAAACCTCGAGAAATACCTGCCATCTTTTACTTCCCTTTTTTCCCCTCCGGTACGGTCTTTCCTCTTTTCTCTCTCCCTGACTTCTCCACGTGTACACAGAGTTGCAGCCTCGTTCCCCGTTTCTATACGCAATAATAATAAATGGAGAGTTCTTTACGGTCCTAGCCCAATAACTTTTCGCAGCAGCTTGTGAAAAAAACCTCGAAACGATGCCAACGTCTCCTCCAGATTCTGCTTTCTTTTCTTATTTTTTCCCCCTCCTTTCTTTTTTGTCTCTTTTTTCGCCCTCGACCTCGTATGGAAAACTGTTTCACGATTTGCATCACCAAGGGAAACGGTGTACTCGCGTGCAGGTACTTCCTTTTCTCGCAGAGGGAAGATTATTAAGATTGTTAATTGAACGGTAGAAATTACCGTTGCCTGGAGAGCCGCCTGGGATTAACGAGGGAATTTTTTAAATTTTCTTCCCGTAAAAATGAAGCGTAAAGAATTGCATCCACTCCATTCTCGCCGTCTTCTCCGCTTCTTCTATGAAGATTCTCTTCCCAGGGAGACATTACGAAGTCGCGAATGAGACACGGAAGTTTTTAAAGTCACTTTGTTCCTCGCGGGACAAAGGTCGGGCTCCCCCGAGAATAATGGATAATCGACGAGCTCCTTGATTCTCTATTATGGCGAAATAAAAGAGCAATTCGTCGAGAAGGTAGACTCGAATATCGGCTTTCCCTTCTCTCAGCTGGCTGTTTCTCTCGTCGAGGGGAACGCGGCTTCTTACGGTGCAAGAATATTTTTTCATAGTTAAAATCTTCTCGAGATGATTCTTAGGTTTATTGAAATTAAAAGTAGGTGAGGCGCACAGTAGATCTCGTGCTTTTTCCCCTTCTCTGCTACTGTTTTTAATATTATTCTATGGATTTAAGAAACTTTAGTTTCTTATTTTAATTCGATTAAACGACGGGACAATGGCATTATTGGAAAATGTAAATGAGATGCCTTATGCGTTTTTTTTTTGTCAAACTCGCTACACAAATGGACGACAAGAAAATGTTACAATGAAACAAAACATGATCTATCGCAATGTTGTAAATACTTTTGTTTCCTTAAATTTCACGAAGTTCTAGAATTTATATCAAACATCGAGGCTTATCAATGCAATTGTTTTAAACTTGGCTCAATGTAATCACGATAATCGGTCTCATCTCTCAAAATGTTTCCTACGATATACGCAATACAGTGGCGAACGCGAGAGAGTTTCTAAAACAAGACGAGTGAAAAGACAATATAATTTTACCAAATGGATTTATATTTAATAAGCGCAATAAATAGACACGAACGTTATCAACAAGGTAAAACGTTTTCAGTAGAAAAATTGCTAAGATTCCTAGCGTAGCGTTTTTAAACTTTTCTTTATCCGCCACTATACATTCGTACAAAGTTTTGAGAAACGTTGCAACATTTTCACGAGTAACTATAGTTTGTTTAAAGGATCGTCGCTTTGAAATGGACATGGTCGATGACGGTGGCCGGAACGAGGTCGATTTACCTACGAAATAATCGTCGGCGGATAGGAACGAGTTCGCGGAAAGATAAATGGGACTCGCATGTCCTGCGACGCGGAAGATTTCCCCCAGGTTTTCAGGAATACGAGAGACGTTTGACGTACGTGGCACGCCGACACCGGCGTAAATGCGAGTTCACAAGGCAACCGGGGGGATTCCCAGGCGGATTGAAACGCGACGATGTCTGTGCGCGTACTGGCCAAGATGGGATCCGGCGCCGGTCATTTTGACAAAAGCCGCAACGTTCAGGAAACAACGAGCAACAATATACGCGAACGAGCTTCCACGGCACGTTTGGGAACAGCCGGATGCATTAAAACCATGCATCAGTAGATTAAAGTAAAATGAATCGAGTGGCGATTCGCCCTGGACACCGAACCAAATTAATTTTGTGGTAGAATTCTCGTATATCGTGTGCGGATGCAAATTATGAAAATGGTTATACCGATTTTGGAACAATGAGCTCCTATCCCACATGGGATTTTATCTCCATGTTTCTTATTCGATCGGTTCAACAGTTCCTGTAGTCTTTTTTATTTTATATCGAACGTATAGCATCGTTCATAAATATTTGGATACTTGCACGTTATATCGTAGAATAAACAGGGTGTTTACGAACTGTGGTGGACGGTGGTGGCTGAAGCAACTCGAGACGAGGTATATCTACGTGATAAAATAAATTCAAAATGTAGGACAACATTGTCTCACACGAAGCTTTATTCCTAAGTAGATCGATATTGATAATTCGTCGAGTACATTTTCTTTAAGTCCATCAGTCAAGTTTCTTTTTTTTTATTATTTAATTTGTACTTTACGATTTGTCCAACTGGACATCTGGTAAATTTTTCTAACTTAATTGCTAAATAACACGTGGATGGCTACCCCCAGAGGGATACCATCTTCGAGTTTGATCATTTTATTTCTTTGGTCAGGTCAATAGGTTGTTTTCTTTCTTTTTATTATTTAATTTGTATTTTACAATTTATCCAGCTGGAGATTTGGTAAATTTTTCTAACTTAATTGCTAAATAACACGTGGATGGCTACCCCCAGGGGGATACCATCTTCGAGTTTGATCATTTTATTTCTTTAGTGAGGTCAGTGGGGTGTTTTCTCTTTAGTTTTCTTTTTATGAGAGTTTTGCTCGCTTCAACAGCCGACTGGTTTCGATGTGTTGCTGTTCTTTCCTGGTATTTTTCTGCGTATCTGCCGATTTCTTCTTCGACCGTTGGTGTTTTCAAGTCTTTGCGTATATCCTCGTTTCTGACATACCATGAGGCGTTCACTATTCCTCTCGGTATCTTCGATTATTTAGTTTATTTATGTGGCTCATTGCTGCTGTCGCCCATAGTGGTATTCCGTACGTGCAAATTGGTTTTATTATCGTTTTGTAGATTTTTAGTTTATTTTCTACACTGAGTTTGGAGTTTCGACTAGTTAACCAATACATCTGTCTTCTTTTTATCCGTATTTTGTCTATAATTGATTTAGTATGTTGTTTCCATGTAAGCTGTGTGTCTAAGTGGAGTCCTAGATATTTAACTTGCCTTGTTTGTCTTATGAGCGTGCTATTCAATTGGATTTTGATGGTTTTCGTTTTCTTAGTGTAAATGTAATAGATCGGTCAGGCTGCAACTGATCGGTTGATATCGCGAACCTTGAACGAGATTAATGCTCAAGCTGCAGGTAAATTAAAGATTCCGAATAGTACTATGTTTAGTTTATTTATTTGCACTTTTTAGTATACACGAAGAGAATCACTAGCAAGTTTAGTTAGTTGCACTGCTGAGTAACGGAGCCACTCCAAATCCTGAACTATCTCTACGCTGTTAACATACATATCTGTCTCTTTTTATCGCAATTTCGAAAATACCACGAAGATCGATTCGCCCTAAAAACAGCAAAATCCTTGGAGCAAGAATTCGAAAGGCGTACTATCGAGAGCCATAGCGTTGAGAAGAACTCGTAAATAACGACGAAGGATAGACAGTAGATTAAGCCAGGCTAAATAATTGTGAAGAAACTTTCGTAGATTCCACGATCTCGGAAACCCTGCGAACTTATAAATCAATCTATTGGATTGGCAAGTAAGTGATTGCGGATTTTGTCAAAACTACCTACTGACAAAATCCGCAATCGCTTAGTTGCCAACCCAATAGTATTGCTTCACATTCTTCTTCCTGACACGCTATTTTTAACTTTTTAAAATAAATTTCCACGGACGTTGGAAAAGTTCAACCCGCCACTTACCATAAACTCGGTATCACGATTTTTTTTCACTTTTCCTTCGGTTAGCGAGAACGAAGGAGAAGGTGGAGTCAGTGGGTTGAACGGTCCACGAACGAGCTTGTCTCGATTTACAGCCCGCTAGGGACAGATTTCCGCTTTAAAACAATATCTTGCAGACTTGTCGCGAAACTGGATATCAGAGGCAGGAAAGAAGCACGGCAGAGGGTGTGTTATTTTTTCCAATATGCAGCCTATGGGATGGGCAGCGTTACTAGGGCGGGGGGTGGCTTTCAGGCCATAATACCTTGCCTGGCCCCAGGGGCATGTAAACACCAGAGCGACTCGACGCCCTGTCAATCGACCACTTTCAGCTTCTAACCTGCTTCTCTCCCCTTTCTTTGCTTGCTTTCCTCTATGTATAGTTTCGTATACAGTCATCGAGAAAAGCCTTGACTGCCTATCTTGAATGTCAGGTTCGAATTTCACGGACAATGGACTGTCTCGTTTGCCCACGTTCTCGAATTCGAGGCAAACCGGAAAAGCTTGAGAGAAACGCGAGAGAGGCGCAAACACTGGCGCGTTGCGCGTTTTGGCGCTGCTGAAAGCTTCGAGGATTGGAATTCGTACTGAGACCTTCGAGTTGCAAGGTCCAACAAAAAGTTAGTTTTTATCATATCGCTTTGTCCCTTTTATCAGATGGTAACCCTTTCTGTATTATTCGCGCGAAGATTGCCACGAATATTCGGTTGACCCGCAAGAGAAGGGTTAAAAACGAAAGGTTTAAGGGGATCGTTCGTTGACGTTGTCGACTTTGCAACAATCCGCGATGCATCGCTCCCGAGAAAGTAGTTCATGTTGAACATACTCAGTGTAAACACTCGGAGTTAGTTTCAGAAACGTTGGTATCTCGCTATCCGCGATACGATCGATGGGTGTATCGAGAGTAGCCGACAAAAATGAAATATTTGGCCCCGATGCGATTGTCGCGTAAAAAAACTCGTGATAAAAAAAGAAGAGCTGAGCAATAGCTTAACTTGACTGTCCTTTTATATTTTTGTAGTATCGGAAGATACGCTTGGTCTATTATATACTTAAGGTATAAACTAAGAATCGTAAGAGTGCCGGGGAAGAGAGAAAGAGAACAGAGAGTGCCAGTGGAGAAGCCACAGGCTGTGCATCGAGAAGTCAGAGAGTGCGAGTTGCGTTGTCGAGATAGTGTTGCTAGCGTTGTCAAGAGAGTGTGGTCCGCGTGAGAGAAAACGTTGGATCCGTTGTGGCGAGAGTTGCAAGTGAACCACTGAATTATCTAGATTATAGCGCGTTATTGTGACTAGTTCATGTTAAACAACCATCGTTCTTCTGTACAATCCATTCATTGTAAATAAATCATCATAAATATCAGAATATAATTATAATATATTCCCGCGATATTACATCTTTATATGCTTTTATTCACAAAAGTGGTTAAATAGAATATTACAATGAAGTAGCGAAGTCACAAAGTATTAAAATGGTTGTTCAAGTCGCGGCTAAGATAATGCCCAAGACTAGTCTCGTGGTCGAATGCTCGCAGTTTTTATATGTTGAGTTTGTAGGAGTTGAGGGGCAAGGAGAGGATCCTGAGTGCCCTACGTAATGGGGGAAATTTGGTGTTAGGTCATGTGCAAATGTAAGGACAATGTCTAAAGGTTTATTGTCAGGTAGTGTGGAATGACGTGGATTTGGGTATGTCACACGATCGTAGGCAATCTTAAACACACGCGCTTTCATTTTTCCAGCGACGTATCAGTGCTCGGATATTTTGAATTGCAGATGGATTCGTGGAAATTGGCGAGCGTGCACGGTGAAATCCAACGTGTTTCCGTTTCGCAGCCACGCGGCTCCGCGAAACGGTTTCAGCGAAATTCACGCGACAACGGTAAAAGCTTGCTGACGGATTTGGCGAGAGGAAGGTTGCCAGCGTTTTCTTGTCGAGCTGCTTTCCCCCATGGTCGTTTTAGGAAAAAGGGCGTTTGCGCTAAGGAGGAGTTTTTTTGCGGCTCGCGATAACCCACCCCTTGCCGAGCCTCTCGCAACTCAACGTTTTTTCTTGATTTAATCCAGGCTAATGCAATTCTTCATTCTTCTGGGCTAAAGGCGCCTTTTTACCCCTTCCTAGCGAGTACTCGACGAAACTTGCCCCTCGAGATTACGAGCTTTCTCTCGGCTCACCCTTCTCCCTTTTTCTCTCCGTCGACTAGTCAGAAGAAGAGAGAACGAGCAGAGAAAGCGGCGACGCGAAAGGGAGAGGCGAGCAATCAGCGTTTTACAATTTGCTAGCCGTCAAGTAATAAATTAAGCGAATTTTATTCGCGCCCCGTATAACCACGTTAAATATTTATATTTGTGGCCGATTGCGAATTGCCACGGGGTGCCCACCCTCTACACCTCTGACCATCTGCTGGACTGCGTGTTAAATGCCTCGTCACACTCGTCTATATATGGGGTCAATGTGTACGTGTGACTGAATGGGGTTCGACAGGGATGCTGTACATGTACGTAGACGCGAGTCTGTGTAAATGTACAGTAGGCAAAACCGATGTATATTGGTGTTTGCAATTGTACCTCGCGTCGTTCTTTGTAGAATCACCGTTGTAATTTTACAAATATCGTTCTTTTGTTCGGTTAATAGGCCTGGTGAAGGATAAATTGAAGTTAGGGGGGTAAATGAGGTGTAAACGAAGGTTAAAGAAAGTCAGGCGAAGAGAAATGACAGAACAACGAAGGGCAATCGGATAAAGATACCTGCGAAGTGAATGAAGATCGAAAGAGACAAATGGAAGGCGGATAGGAATTAAATAAAGCGAAGGGCAAATGACCTTGATAAAAGTTGATGAAAGCTAAGCGAAGATGGAATTTAGATCGTCCGTGGTGGGAGCAAAGATCGAAAGTTAAAAACGTTTAAGCGTACGAACGCGTAACAAGACGCGGTATGAAACGACACGAGTGCGACTATCTGAATGAAAATTGATTCGATTAAAACATAAAACACGACGAAGCCGTTCTCGTGTCGACTGAACAGGCTGCGTAAACGTGTATGTCTTGGAATATTTCCGCGAATACGACAGTTTGTTCGCTTAGTAAACGACAGCGGGCCATTGCGCGCGCCTTTAAATTTAGTTTGATTACGCGAGCACGTCGCGTCGAGCCGTTGCGCGTTTAAATTTATGCATGAAAAACTATTTGTACATAAATGTAGATGCGTGGGCGTATCATCGAGATCGATTGACGAGCGTGGCCGCTGGTATTTGCGCGTGTTCCGGCAGGCTATAGGGGTTGTGTATGTGTGTCAGACGTGCGGGTGACGGGAATGGGACGAGAGTACGATGGTACGGAGGGAGATGTCCAGGGTTGGTTGTCTGCGTGTAGGGGTGGTAGGGGTAGAACCCGACTTGACAGGGGGTTCATTCTATATTTTATGGCGGCCAACCCCCTGCAGTGGGATGCTACTAGCTGGGTATACCCATTGGCGATAAGGTGATAAGCTCAAATGTATTGGCTCCCATCAAATCGTGCGCTTTACTGCTATAGCCAACCCCATAAACGCCGCTCACCCTTTCCACAGCTCCGGTTTGTACGTGGAAAAATATTTCTCGCCGCTTCAGCCACGGAAATTACCGTAGAACCATTACGTAGTTTCATTATTTTCGCTAGCTTTGCTCGTTAGCCGACAAAAAGGAAAAGAGAGAAAGCTAGGAAAGAAAAGAAAAGATACGAATGTTTAGAAAAGAAAGAAGAGGGAAAGCAAGGACGAGGATAGGAAAGAAAACGAACGAAATAGAATTAGCGAAACTATCAGTGATACAACTATCACGAGTTTGATCGTACGCGAACTGGCATACCGGTACACGCGCCATGAAAGCGTTACAGTTTTACGACGTACCTCGATATCTTCTCTTTTCCTTCCTCTCACTTTGTTGCCCGCGTATGGATGTATATAATAGATCGCGATCCCTTCCAACGGACATTGCTCGATATTAAAAGGCGTTCTCGTAATGTTCTCTATGCTAGGGCCGAGCGCGGACTAACGAGTTTTCCACGAAAGATTCATCGTTCCGGTAGCGGATAACGCACAGAAAATTGAACTCGAGTCGCGAAGAGCGCGGCTGCGATAAAATTGCAAATAAATTACGCTTGAATTTCCATCATCGAACGGGATAGGGGGGCGTGGTCGGGGGGTGGCAAGCCACGGCGAGGAGAACCATGGCCAGATAGCAGCGCGTATACTTTTCATGGAGAAAGATAGAAAGGAGCAGTGCGCCCGGAAAAAGATAAAAAGATGGTGGAAAGAGATAAGACTTGTGCCCTTGCTGCTCTTCCTCCCAACGTATAATATATATATATATATATATATACGCGAGAAGGAGCCTCGAGAGCCAATAATAAGTAAGCCAGCCGCTCGTTAAGGGTTGGTTAAAAATACGAAGAAGCCTTGTCTTTCTTTTCTTTTTTCCTCCACTTTTCTCTGCTCTTCCTTGCTTCTAGGGTTCTCCCTCTTGTCGGCAAAAGCCGAGAAGGGTTGGCGGGGTGCCGTGGAAAATAATGGCTGGCCGTAATCGACGGCTCTTTTTTAGCCTGGTTAGGACTCAAGGACGAACTCGCACCTCGCTCGTTTGTACTCGGCGAGTGCTCGCTTCCCTAAGTACATCGTTTAATCGAATTCGTAGAACGTTGGCGACCAATTGGCTGATCCACGAAGATCCACCATAGATAAACATCTACCTATTGGATTTTCTCTATTCCATTACACGGAATTACACCGGCGATTTCAACATTTTTAGCGCCATCGACTCAAACAAAGATTCATTCGCTCGATCGCCGAGTAATCACGAGAACGCGAAGCGGTTAATGCGATAACACGAAGCATAGATAATCGCAGAGACAGGATCCGATTTCGTTGCAAGAGAACTTCAATTCGTGCGGAACTACGACTGATTAGGCATTAGCCTGTCGTTCCTTTAATCTTCTCGTCAGGGGCAGAGCTACGCCATTCTGGCGTTCTCTGTTTGCGAAGTTGCTGGCGAAACCGCGTGCGACGATGCTTGTGTCTTCACGGTGACTTTAAGTAGCCGTAATTAAAGATGGCCATTCCGAAGGGGGTTGCGGTGCGAGATTAGGGGAGACCGTAGGTCGGATTAAACGGATGACGCGAAACGCAAACAATGGGAAGGGTCACGAATATCTCCCCTTTGTTTTCTCATTTTACCCCAGTTTTTCCACGTATTTTCATCCCATGCGCTTTTCTTCTTCTTTGTCTTTCACACCGTTTCTCTTACTTCTTCTTTTCTCTGCTTTTTCCTTCTCTTTATTCTCTTTTATTCAACCTCTAATCTCCTTCATCGACGTTGCGTGTCCCAGTTCGAGGAATCCCGAGTTTCGTATTCGATTATTCGGCTCGCGGTAAAATCTGATCTCTTTGCTCAACGGCTTTAAATTACCTTCGTTAAACGCTCGCGCTGTTTTTACGCGGCTGAGTGTCCGAGGAACTCGTTAAGATCGATTCGATATCGAGTTGCCGGTAAAGGTGAGCTTTTATCGGTGGCTGTTAAGAAGGAATTATTGTTAATAAAAATCTGTTTTTTTTTACTCTCTCCCTTCCCCTTACTCGTTTTTTCTTTTCACTTTCTCCATTTTGCGAGATCTCGTTACCGTTTCTTTTCGATTCTTCTCGAATAATAGGATTCCTTCGATCAGCGTAATGAAACTTTTATCGCGTAGCCTGCTACTACTACTTTCGCCAATAAATGCGAAAGTTACGATCGAGCAACGTTGATTCTTTTAATCGAAAGTCATCGGCGTGTATACTACTACCATGTCCATAAATATTTGGACACTGAACGCAATTCGGCCAAAGGAACAGTATCTTTGTTGTATCTTTATAATTGTAATCGAATCGTTGATTTTATTACGTAAGATCAAAGATGAACGTTAAACTAAAGAGTTTCATTGGAAGTATATTTTATATATTTGCAATGATTGGGAAACGTGGAAATATTTGTGGAGGCTAACGTACTTACGTCTTCGTCCGGAAAGCGTGCCACGATCGAGTCAACGAAATCCAGAAAATTTCTCCTCGTTGACGAAAGGTTTGTAATCGCCTGCATCTCCCCCCCCCCCAAATTGGATTTTTCTAGGTGCAGCTTTCAGCCGACGTGAAGTAGCGTGTTGAGCTACGGATTTATAAGGGAAAGCCCGTCCGCGATATTCGAGAACTTTCAGAACGACTTTACTTCTTAATAAGATTCAACGTTCCAAAATGAAATTCGAAGCTGTACGTACGACGAAAGTCGTTTAGTGGCAGCGCCGCACTTCCGCCAACTTTTCCAGCGAAACTTTCAAAGCTTCCTGCGTTATTTCCCCCTCCCCGTTTTTCCTCTCGCCCTCTTTCGCTCTTTATCTTCGTCTTGTTCCTGCCCCTCTGCTGCCTCTCCATTCCCTTTCTTTTCGTTTTTTAAACGTGGTTTAAGAAGAAACGCTTCGCGAACTGACGCTGAATGCATTACGATGCTTTATGCAAAGCGTGCGCTCTTCCTCCTCTTCCTCGTCCTTCCTATAACGACATATTTCGTGGGATCTCACGGAAGCTTCTCCCTTAATGTTTCCTCGTTGTTGCGCCACTTCATGAACCCCCGGTTTCGCTTGCTCGAGCATCTTTTCATAAGCCGCGTTATTTTCCAGTTTACGACTCATTTGTTTGTTCAGTGAAAGAAACACAAGACGATAAGAAATCAAGAAAAACGTGATGTCGTAGTTTTCAGCGAATTTTACACATAAAAATATATAGGTCGTGCGATGACCACTGCCGCTCAAAAGTTTCTGCCACCCTTTCGTTTTTAGATGACACGATTTTTTTCCTGTCCTTTACCGAGAAACGAGAATATTATAATTACAAGCGCAATGTCTGAATTATTATCATAATTATCAATCCAAATTATTATCATATATGGTATACTTATTTACTTATATCCTTTGAAATTCATTAACTTAAAGCTGTAAACTTTTGAGCTGAACTGCAATCCGTGTTAAAGTCGTACAATCGTAAAACAGTACAAGAAATTAAGACGAAATAATACGGTTGTTTAAAAGATGCTGGGAACAAAAGACGAAGAATTCAGCGGAGTTGCCGGTGGATAGCTTTTCGGAATCGATTTTTATTTTATGGACTTCTCTCGCTGAAAGAAAGCCAGCACGTCGGAATTCTGCACGGCACTGATAAGTATTTACTGCCCCGGGACTCTGTTCAACGACGCTTCTTCTTTTCCCGACCACCCTCGTGCACACGTAAAGTCTCGTTCTATCTTCATTTCTACGTTGTCCATTTCTTTCTCTCATTTTGTCTTGCTCTCTCGTCCGGCACACCACAGCACAAGGATCCCTTTGTCGTTGTCAGCCGGTGAGACCGTACTAACTTTACATTCAGGAACGTCTATATACCCGTTATCACTTCGTTCTACGCTGCTGCTCATAAATATTGCGATACCTATTTGTTGTACATATGTATCAGAGGATTTTAATAAATTTTACTTTATTTAGTACTTTGCATTATAAGGCATATACGGGCCAAAGTAGTTTTCACTTGATTTTTTGAAAACAATCCTGCCTACAGGATATAAATAATATTCCAATTCCAAACAAAGATTCGTAGATACATCGTAGATAAATCCAAGCAACTTAAATTAAAATTAAAAAAATTCTACTGGTTCATTGGCAGACGTTCCAACTAACGCCATATTAAAACCTGTTTGGACCTATGGGATCCAACTATGGAGAACAGCGAGTAATTTCAACAGAGAAATTCTTCAACGATTCCAATCAAAAACTCTAAGATCCTTAACAGATGCACCTTGTATGTATGTTACCAACGAAACAATACATCGCGACCTTAAGATACCTACAGTTAAAGAAGAAATATCCAAATTCAGTAACAAATATAATATAAGAGTTAACAACCACCAAAACTCATTAGTTAGTCAATTACTTGACACGATGGACCAGATCCGCAGGCTAAAAAGACATTACCCTCTAGATTTAACAGTAGAACTACCAATAGTTAACACGAAGGTATTTTTACCAAAGCCAGTCAAAATGACTTGTCTTTAAAAAATACGTAACAATGGAATATTCCTTTATTTATTGATTTATTACTTTCTTACAGAATGAATTCCATGTTATGTAGTACGTTTGTGGTATTATCAATCCATCTGGAACCATGATCCCTAAACAAAGGTTGACATATTTATAAAATTGTAGAACCAGCCATTTTGACTGGTGTGGTATTTCTAGTGTTAACATCTAACGATTTAGCGATCGATCCGGAATTTTCCTGATAACTGATATCGTCATATCGAATGATACGCGGTAAAAATTTAAAAAACGTGTGGCAAGTTGTACAAAACTAGGAAACTGGTTAATTGGGGTTCGATAAACAGATTGCAGGACCCTTTTACACCTTGACAAGTAGCAGTCATTTTGACTGGTATTGGTATAAGTAGCCTTGATACAAAATTATTTTCAGTTTGAATACAAAAGAAAATAAAATAAAATTCATTATATTATTCTTTTAGTTATCGTTGCGAAAGTCATTACATCATTGCGAAGAAAATATAACGTGAAGTAGGAATTTTAAAATAAAATTGTAAAACCAGTCAATTTGACTTGTATGGTAGTGTTAAACATGAGATTCAGTTAAAACCAAACATACGATAGTCATTTATTATTCACGTCATAGTACCACGCCAGAATAATTTACTTATAATTCTCAATGAAAATTGATTGTAAACTACTTGCAAATAAAAAAAACCTTTGGAAATTTTACTTCCCATTGATACGTATGATTCCATCGATTTCTCTACTTTCCAAGTTAACCAACTTGACAAATATAATAAAGCAACTAAAGTTAGCAATAATTTCTACTGTTAACGTACAAAAGTGTCCTAATATGGACTGACTTATGGCTGGCAGCGTATTTCCGGTGTCCCTGTCTCCGCAGTCGTGTCGCACATCCGCGTAAACTTGCCCGGAATGGAAAGCCACGTCCTGCGACGTGAAATTGTCTTCTGTTCGCGGGAAAATGATCATCGATAGATTCTAGTTTCATCCGACCGATCGAGAAACCGTGCAACAATTCCAATAACGTCGCAAGTTTCTCCATATGAGCCACTCAGCTCTGTCCATTTTCCTGGCCCTCGGACAAACTTCAAGTTATCTTCTCTATGACCCTACACTGCATCTTTCGAAGTGTCTGAGCGAAAGTTTGTACGTTCCAGAGTTTCGTAGAAAGATCGTTAATGTTACACCAGTGATATACGCGATATCTTCGGAAATTTCCTGATTTTGCGTCTTCTTTCGAAGAATTTGTTTCAAATAAAACAGCGAGTCTTAATTTTCTATCTTTCGTTGGCTTCTCGACCTGAAAAAGATCTCAAAGCGTAGAAGAAAATGGCTGGATAATTTTGTCGCCTCGAGAGAAGAACAATTTCTATGTCGTAAAATTCGACTTTTATTCCTATAATAAAAAGCTATAGAAAAAGAAAAACAGCCATAGCTGAAGGGAAACTATTTTGATTATTTCATCGATAAATTCAAAATTCCCTGAATAGAGACGGCTATTACTTGTGTGTATCGATACACCGGGCACAAAATTGCTGGAGACGATGGTTGCTCTCGTATCTCAGGGACACGAGAGACGCCAGCAATTTTTCTTGCTCGGTACATGAATTCCACGGAAGTATTTCCATCCGCAATCGGCCGTGGACCGTGGTCATTGAACAGGACGGTGAAAATAAAGTATCGACAAGACGATGTGGGGCGGCCACGAGGAGAAGAATCAGAGTTATCGACCTCGTACGACGCGGAAGGAAAATGAATGGAAGGAGCCCGGCCATGATAGAAAGAGACCAGACAACGAGCAGCAAGTACAATCGAATGATTCTGGTTCGCTGATCAATTTTATACGCTCGAACTTCTCCTGTCGGGTTATCCATCACGCGGGCATTTGACCCTTCGTTTCTTCCATTTTTCCTAACCTTCCGGCACACCCCTTCGTCCCACCGTTTCTGGTTTGCCACTTTTTTCCGTGTTTCTTGCTCTTGTCTTCTCGCGCTCTAATATCTTCAGAAAGTGTCACAGTTCGTTTCGCGAAGATTGTTTTTATAAATTGCCAGGAAGAAGCATCGATATCTCGTGTCCAAGGGATTTGCTATAAACGAGATAGGTCGTTTTATATTCCCCGCAGGTGTTCTTTTTCGTGGTCGTGATTGGAATATCATGCTGTCAATATGCCACGACCGACGAAAGTAGATTTGGAACTACAGTAATTCTCCTCGGACACTTTCTTCTTGGCTTTTTATGATTTATCGGAGACTGGAGGAATCGACGATTTGCACGCTCCAAGAATAGAATAAGCAATTCTATATCTGTTCGATATATTTTCTGTCTTTCGTTGTGATTAGGATATCACGTTGTATATCAGCGTTACGTCGCTACGAGCCACGACCACGAGATTCTTTCGGTATCATTTTCCACCTTTCGATGAAGTTTCATACAGAACTTTTCGGTCACACTGTACTCCCATACGATACACAGCACACACACTCCTGGCCTTCGTTCCACTTTACTTTTCATTCCTCACCAATATTCTGCCATAAATATTCTTCTTAAGAATTGCGCATCTTAATCGCCGAAATAAAAGTAAAGGAACACTAAGGTTACACTTAGAATTCATATTAACATAGTTTTAGATTTGTTTAATAAACGATTTCCAGGATCTTCGTCGATACACATTCGCACGCGTCTCAGTACTCTCTTTGTCTTCACCATCCTCTTTACCAGACTACCAATGAAACAGTTACATTCATCTGTTTTTCGAGACGCTGTGCACACATATACCTCCATACACTCATATTCACATACGCGTGTCACTACTACGCGGCTAATCTAGTCTAGCACACAAAATTATACATATCTCAATAATTTTTCTTCCACATTCGCTGTTCGTGGGTCAGTATTGGCCCGAAGTTTGAACGATTAAAAAGAAAATCTTCTCAGTCGCGTATCATCCGCAGCTCTATCGTATTCTCTCCGGTTGTTTGTCCTAACAGCAGAGTAAAAACTAGAGTATTTATTAGACTTAATATTTGTAGATTGAGTAGATGTAACAGATTTCTATTTAATTTCCATTTCCTCGGTCGTATTCGTCAAAATATAAAAATGCGTAAGAGTTCTCAGTCTACTAATAATTGACCGGTTTTAGTTATTTGGCGCTTGGCAATATGAAGAGCTTCGTTTTCGAGCAAGTAGCCAAGCGAAATCAAACTCGTCAGAAACTGGTCAGCCCGATCGAAATGATAATCCCGCGGAAATGAAGGTGCGGATGTCGGATGAAACGATTCGTAAACCGACGTGTATAACTTTTCTGGATTAAGTGACGGGGAGATTCGAGCGAAGTTTACGGAAGAGATTAAACTTACCGGAAACTTGAACGGCTCTCTCCTCCTAACTGCTAACATCTCGCAAAAGCCACACGCCACTTCTGCAATCAGAAAAGACAAAACGTTGATCGTTGGTATGCAGAGTATGCGATGATTAAACGGCGACACCACGATATTCTCATTTTTGTGATAGCGTTGCTATGCTATTCCCAGGGACGATGGTTGTGCGGCGGCAATACAGGAAAATAGATACGCTGTTACGTCGGAAGCGGAGGTCAGAGCGCACATGCTTGGCCAGATTCATCCCCGGGGATGTATTCGCGAACTTACGCCGCTCCTGGGGCCAATAGAATTCACGGATGCGACGCAAGCTCTCGTGTAAAATCTGTATCGCTTTAAATCGAGATTCTCTACTGCTGCATGAATTTGTTTGCTGGAATCGAGACCAGAATGACAAAAGCTGCGACAACGCGATGCCCTCTATAATCGTGGCGATTGATTCTGTTATTATCAGGTTAGGTAGATTTATGGAAAATTTGAATGTGCTTGTAATAAGAAATAAGATGAAGTAGCTGAGCAAAGTGTTTAAACGCTTATCGTAGAAAATTCTTACATATTATGCAGATTGTAGGTTGTATAAAGTACCTTGAAAATAGCGTGATTTTATATCGTTCTTGGCTTTTTAAAAGAGATACGGATATTATATTTGAAAAGATTGTCGGTCAATCAGAATTTCAAAATCCAAATCTCATTTACCACTATCACTTTCGTATACCCACAAGAGACGCTATTTTTTCCCCACAAGAAACATCTCCTTCCTGTTTCAAAAACTCCATTATGTCATCCTCTTTCATCTTCACATCGCTTCGATAAGAGTCCATTTCACTAGAAATAGCGTTAGGGTGGCAATCGTGCGGAGGTGGGTTCGTTAAGGTCGTTACGTTCTGTTTCCACGGTCGGTTCACGGTTGGTAAAATCTTTTCGCGGCAACAAAAGCTTTTCTTGCTCGTGTTCTCCAATCTTTCATCCCTTCTTGGTATCATTGTCCCTGCGGTTCAACAACTTCTCATTTACGTCTCATAGCGGAACAGAATTTTCCACGGTTTTTCACACGTGTACACGAGAGCCTTACATGCTACGTGTCTGTTCGACAATGCATTAACAAGGACTAGTGGCGAGCTTCGAAGAACGCGACGTTCACGCGCATGGGAGAAAAGGATGCGGAGCTCCGTCGCGAGGTGGTCGACAACTTTCCGTCGCATTAAAAAATGTGCGCGAATTGTGTCGCGTTTCTCGTTAACGAGAGGGAATTTTAATCGCATCGCGATACGAACCGAAGCCGGAGTGTCGCTCAACCAGGCTGTTCATTGATCGAAGCAAATGAGCGTCGCTAGTATGGACTATGCTTTTCGCGAAACACACCGGTAATTGAAGCCGCCTCGCTTTAATTTGCAACAAACTCCTCGAAGGATTAGCGGCTCTAATTGGGAGAGGGGAGAGAATCGGCGGTCGAGAGGGTCGTCGACGAGTTTCTACAAAACGGTGGTACCGCGGAGTTGGAGCATTCGTGGCAAAAATAAAGTACCAACTACGCTCGTAAACGAATCGAACTCGCTCTACTGTCGCTCGTTCGTCGTCATTACACGTCTCCAAACGTTATTCGTAGCTGTTCTTTTCCTCTTTTTTCTTTATTTTTCCCTTTTTGATCGAAATCAATTTAGTCAGGAAGTTAGGGATGTTCTGTCTGTCTATGCGCGTACGATCGCTACGTCAAGCTTTATCGTCACCACCTTTCTCCGGGGATTCGATTAGGCGCACCTGTAAGCCTTTGCCTATCTGCCTCACTCGATTACGACGTCACCGTGAATTTGCCCCGGTAACCTGGTTACTGCGACGCGACGGCGCGGGTCGAGATTGAAAATTCGCGGGGAAAAAGCGCGTGTACACAGCATCTGATAATACGAGCACCGGCATGTTGTCCGATTGCAGCGAACACGCGCTCTGGTAAACCGTCGTTCGGTAAAACTTGTCGAACGAAACTCGAAGGAAAAATGAAACGCACGGAAATCGAAATGCGTGTACTCGTAATAATCTACAGGCTGTGTCGCAGAGAAACGTTCAAGTGTACACTGCTTGCCGATATAAGCAAAAAAGTCGTGACGAAGCTACAACACGTTTTCGTCGGAGAAATATTATCTGCTTAAGAATATTATACGATGATATTGCACGTAGTGATGCGGTTAGAAAATCCTACATATTTCCCGATAACTCGCGTCGAAATTTTGCCATCATAATTTCCATACGAAATTCCTTATTGACTTTGAAAATATAAATATCGTGTTTGTCATCTGTGGTCTTCGCCCTTCGTTGCTCTGACACGTTCGCGTTCGCCAGAACGCGTAACCACCGAAAGCACGATCTTAGACGCGTTAGTTTCTTCCTCGTTGAAGAAGTTGGTCGCGACACGCGTCGATTGTCCATGGCAGGTATATAACAGAAGCTAAAAGAAAAAGAGGAAAAAGACGGGTGCAGAGCGGAGGAGCAGAGGGAAAGAAGAAAGCGGCTGAAGCAGCGCGCCGCGAGATCTCTGGCAATTTGTCTTATCTTCTTTCTCTGTCCCGTCTCTGTCCAACGCTCGCCACTTTTCTCTTTCTCTGCTAAAGCAGAGCGTAGTGTGCCTATCGATCCAGCAGGTCCTTCGAAGGGTGTGGTTGTGTTACTCGGCGTCGCGACGCCTCTACTCCCCTTCTGCTCTCTCCCTGCTGCTCTGCCTTCTGCTCTATCCGCTCTCTTCCTCTCTTACGCTGTTCTATTTCGTTTCAATCCGTTCGATGCTCCATTGCTGGATCGAAACGAGATCGCCACGTGTCTTTCGTTCGCATGTACGCGTTTCCAAACGCGCGATTTTTCTTCGCTGCAGACCAATAATGCCGTGTCATTGTTATCTGTCAATAGCGATTCCGTGTGACAGGAAGATTCATATTTTTAACGATGCGATGCACATGAATTTTGTGATTGCGATATTGGACGCGTAAAGAGTATCGGTCTTCGCTAATATTCAGACGAACGAGTGTATTTTTAATCGAACATTTACGTTCGTACTTGTATCGAAAGAATCGTTCACCTATCGATCGAATTTTATCGATTATTCATCAATAGAAAAGCACGATCGGTGAGGTCCAATATGGACAAAACGACGCGACGTGGTGTAGTTGCAGCTTCGTATCAGTGTGGCTATAATTTTACAGTTTTATTTTTCCAAAGTAGAAACACACGCAACAAAATTGCGATATTCGTCACATTACTCGTCTTCGAATCTAAATCACGAACCAACAAAATTCGACGAATGTCTCTGTTGAAATAGTTTTGCTTCATCTGTCTTCTACGCTAGATAAACTTGGCTTCCAATTATTCGAGGCGTCGAGGAGGCGAAAATTGCTCGAAGTAATCGGGAAGTTTTCGGAATCGGGATATGGATGGCGATTATCGATGGCAACGAGTTCCAAACGAATTGCGATATTAAGTAAAAATGGGCCAGCCGATCGTTATCGGGCAGATATCCCTGCGAAATTTCGTTCGTCCACGTGGATTTAACGACGACGGCGGATATAATTGGAAATCGATATCCAAGAAAATTCTATCCATTCTGCACGGGTTATTATCCTATTAATTTGTTCGATTCGATTTCGACTGGAAGACAGCTGTGATTTTTCAACCTCGTTTGCTCTCCTCGGTTCTTATCTTTTAAGACAAGTATCCTCGATTCGTTTCCTCTGGTCGAGAACGTATACCATGGCCGAAGAAACTTATCATGTAAAACTCTTATCTATACGTTACGTCTGTTACGTAAAACATTTTGCAATTTTTTCCTCTTACTTACAACATTTTGAAATCTCACCAGCGCGTGAATGAGTACACGCGACTATTATTGTCATTGTTATGGCCAAATTCAAAAGCAAAAATATAATAAAAATATAATAAATTCGTTCTTCCGTTAAATATTTCTTAAACACGCGGGATAATCCCGTGAAAGATTTCTACAGGTATTTTCAGTTGTATAAAGACGGGCCAATTTTCTGTGTGGTTAGAAAAAATCATGATACGCGTGTACTTTGCTTTCAAAGAATCTTCAGTTGAATCCTCGATATTGTGCTTTCTAGAAGATGAAGCTCGCAGCGAGCATAATTTCGGTGCTGGAAAAGTCTGTTCCTCCTCGTTTCGTCTTCTTTTCATAGAGAAGAGATCGTCGAATCGAAAGGGGAACGCGGCTCGTATCGTTCGCGATATTCAGATGTCGAGCGACGACGTTCACAAAGCGATGTCTTTCTATCAAAAAATTTACCCGAATATCTCTGAACTACCTTTGAATTTATTTCAACCAGTTAATACCACTTGTACATAGATTTCTTTTTTTTTCTATCTTCGTATTCTTTGGTGGTTTCGATGTTTCGCGTTCTTCCTCTTCCAGCGAAAAGAGTAAACGCGTATCAATAGCAACAAATGATCCTTAGAAAGATTTGGATGAAACTTTATAGGCTTGAAGAATGTACACAGTCGCTGTACCTTCCCAAAAGAACGTGGTCGACGCAGTTTCCTTATACATTTCGGAAAATTCTTCGTCGTATCTAGCATTTTCTTCGGACGTGTTAAAAGGCATTCCATTTGTAAACATTTTTTTCTATCTCCAATCATTTTTTAATTAGCTCGCAGAGTTATGAAAACTCGAGTTATCGCATCCAAGAAAACATACGTACGACTTTTAATCGATCCTGAAGCCTACAGATTCTCCAAATCGAAGCCGGATCTGCTTTGTCAGTTACGTCGAACAAGCTGGTGCTTTTGTAATTCTTTTGCAGACGCGAGAAAAATCGCTGGGAAGATCTGCAAGGCGGTGCTTCTCAACGTCCACAGGAAAAATTGCGCAAGAACTCGTTATACCCGGAAGTAATCGATTCGCAAATGGCTCTTTCCCATCGATCAGTCTGGCAGCCGCGCGTCGCTCCGAAGATTGAGATATTTATGAAGGCGATCCCGGTGGACGCAAGGGAACGACGAACGCGTATGTATTTGTACGAGCTGTATCATAAAATCGAACCGGAGCAACACGTTTATATAATCGCTTTCAAATACGTGTCGCCACTGCGAAATGTTAATGAAGGAGAACTTTGAGAATATTAGGTTGCCCGAAAAGTGTCTTTCTTTCGCAAACGTGATTTTTACTTCATATAAACGTGAAACCAAGTCTGTGAAATGTCGCGCTGTTTATCTCAACATAACAAAATGGACCGTACATGATTCGATAAAATAATATAAAACAAGAAACGTTATTATTTCTTCATAAAACGAAAGAAACTTTTCGGACAAGCTAATACATTGAAATTTAGCCTGGAAGGTCGAGAAATCACGAGAAAATGAAACTTACGAATTTTGTAATTTCATCAACAATGAATTACTCCATTAGGATGTTAATATTGTAGTATCGTGGACGAGGGGCCTAGGGGGTGTCAGGCGAATTATAAACAAGCGGTTGCGGAATATGTGTGTGGTGGGGCTAAGACAAAAGACAAGGGGTTGCTAAGGGACAAAAACGAATTAACGGTCATTGCGAGTTGAGAAGTCAGAGAGTGCGAATTGCGTTGCCGAGATAGTGTTGCTAGTGTCATATCGCAGACACAAGAAATCACGAAATCGGTAGATCGCCAGTGATCTCCTCGCGTCGCAGTTCGAACGTTTCACGAATAATGTGAAGAAATTGAACTTTGTATATGATAATAGAATCAACATAGAAATTCTTCAACGATTTCAGCCAATCAAAAACTCCAAGATCCTTAATAGATGCACCTTGGTATGTTACCAAGGTATGGTATGTTGAATTTGGCTATAACAATGAAACAATACATCGCAACCTTAAGATACCCACAGTTAAAGAAGAAATATTCAAGTTCAGAAACAGATATAATATAAGAGTTAACAAACACCAAAACTCATTAGTTAGCCAATTACTTGACACGACAGATCAGAGTAAAAAGACAATACCCTTTAGATTGAAGCTTTAGATTCAATTAGAATCAAACATACTATAAACTCTCATAATCCAAGTTACAGTACCACGCCAAAATAATTTACTTACAATTCTCAGTGAGAATTGATTGTAAATAGTCTACTAAACAAATAAAAAATAATGATAATAGAATTTATTATGCAAATCCAATAGAGTGATTGTTCAAAGTGCTACAAGAGAATCAAACATACTATAAACTCTTATAATCCAAGTTACAATACCACGCCAAAATAATTTACTTACAATTCTCAGTGAGAATTGATTGTAAATAGTCTACCAAACAAATAAAAAAAATGATAATAGAATTTATTATACAAATCCAATAGAGTGATTGTTCAAAGTGCTACAACAGAATGATTCAAAGTGTCACAAGATACTGAGTCAAAATATTTTAACGGACTGATCCGAGTGTTTATTTTGGAGGGTTTTTATACCGTGGCTTTAGTCCCTCTGGAGGGGTTGTCGTTTGGTGTATCTCTGTTAAGGTTATTCGACGAGAGACGCGTGGATAAATTATAAGGTAGAAAATATATTTAATAAACGGAAATGAAAAGTACAAGTATGTAATAACAATATAAGCTGGTCCAGATCCGCACGCTAGCAGTGTTACCTTATGACTGAAAAACCCTTGAAGCCAACGTTGCCTGTCGACTGTTTTATGGTCTGCCTTCGTCGCAGTCTTTTGTTTATTCGCTGTCGATGGCTTCAAGGCTGGAGAAAGCTAAGAAGACCAGATGTAGAGTTTTCTTAAAAGTGGTGACCTTCAACAATCTCAGAGGCACCTATTCCGCTACTATTTGATTATTGTTTCGATGGCTGTGGTATGCAGGATGTCTAGCCTATCCTATTACTGTTTCTGAGCGTGTACCACTAGCCTTGTCGAGAGAGTGTGATCCGCGTGAGAGAGAGCGTTGGATCCGCGGTGACGAGAGTTGCAAATTAACTATCTAGTTGCCTTAATTACAATACGTTATTATGATTAGTTCATGTTAAATAACCATCGTTTCTTGTTTAACCAACATCTGTTTAATCTATTTATTCTAAATAAACTAATTGTAATAAAGATCTTGTAGCGGCACATGAATTAGAGGACAATTCGAATCATGTTGTTGTTTTGCCTCGGACTATCAACATCGATAGGACAAACATAACGTAATAATAAATAAACTCCAGGTAGAACAATGTCGCCGCTACGTGCAACCCCTAAACAAAGTCGAATTTAAATTTTAAGCTCCTCCGGCTAGTATAAATACGCGATCGTAAGATGACCAGTTTTTCAGTCTCAGTCTCGAGCGATTTTATTAGCGATCAATACACAGTCTTTAGCGAATCAGTTAATACCGAGCGTCTTAGCGAATATTCTCTGTATTTATTAATTATTTAAAAATATATTTGACGGTTTCAACATCGAGTTATCTCGTCATTTAAACCACACGATCAACCATCCTCTACAATCCTACAGTATTGATGTTAACGTTTATATTTATAACTTAAAGCAATACTTGCCATAAAATCGCAGAAAATGCTGTAAAAATATAGCGTCTCTGAAAAATTACAAATTATCCGCTTTAACTTTAATAGGAATGAAAGTACCTAGAAACGAGTTATTCTCCTCGTTTCGCAATTAATCAGCGGACCAATTAAACAGCGTCCTCGATGTGCAATTACCTGGCCGCGGAAATTCTTGTTTACCTATTTTCCCTTATTACGTTCACCTCGCAAGTTATATCCGCGTAGCTGCTACTCGTTGTTCCTATATATATATGTATATACACATATATATGCATAAACATATACGTACACAGAAATATACATACGCAAAGAGGAAGCCATGGCGACGATGAGGATTAAGGGCGCGTTTAAGGGCTGTTTACGGTTTTGCGGACGGCCGGCTATAAGCCTGCGTACGCTCGGCGTTCGTGGTGCGTTGGAATTTCGCCGCTGGTTTATGGATAGCAAGGGAAATCGGGACGGGACGTAGGGAACTGGATAAACGTTCGGCCGTTTGTTCGTGCCGCTTGTGGATTGCGTAAGAGAGAAGAGAGGCAGGCGATCCGAGGAGAGGGCCTTCGTTTAGCCAGGCGGTAATTCACGGTTAAGTCATTGTAATAAGCTTTGTCTACACGCTGCTCGGATCAGAGATTCGACGCGTAATAGGATTTCGTTGCGTGTTAATTCGGCTCGATTGAAGCCGCTTCCTCTCCAAGGATTAATTTAATTATTCAATCTACGCGTATCACTTGCCTCGAGATAATTTCCAATGTCGTCTCCATTGATATTGTCATCCGCTTCGCGTTTCTTATATAGTTCACGAGTATATTTTAAGGAAACGTTCGCACACTTTTAACGCGTTACGCTTTTTTGCGATACGCTGAAATCTGATTATTATGAAACTCGATTCCCGTGGTTATGTAAAGTTTGAAACAAATTTGAAAAACATTACGACGAGATATTTGATGAATTTATGGAAGGATTGTGATATTGCATTATTATTGTACGTGGTAAAATAATAATTTTGAATTGGTTGCAGATGAACTATGAAAAGGAAGCGTCTTACCGCAACGTAACGTAAATTCTTTTTGGAAGTGGAGGTGATCCGCAGGTTTCAACCATGGTACGTATAATTTATACTTTAAAAATTGTTTATTGCGCGAATCCGCAAATTGAAAAACGGTAAAGGTGCTGGCGTTACAAACACTATGTTTTTAATTCATCTTAGAATTTACTATTATTCACGTTATCTCTCACAAATGAACTCAAGAAGCTAAGTAACTGGTTGCTCGAGAATCGAACGTTAATCGCGTACTTACGTAACGAAATTGTGAAATTGGAAGAGACTTAGTTTTGTATCAAATGTACTGTTTTCTCCAGAGCAGACACGAATTAGAGATTGGTCTGTAAGTAATAGACAGTTGTAAGTCCTGTAATTAATTCAAGACGATCTCTCAAATGCGGTAAATCCAGGTGAATTTGCCAGGTATTATTCGCGTTCCGTTCGATCCCGTACACCATGTTCAAACTTTGACAGACTCTTCGACTCGACGATGTCCTCTCGACAAATTCCCTCGTCGTGTTCGGCATCGTTAATTCGCGGCTGTTTTGAAAGTACACGGCCGCGTGGATCCTTAGTGGTTCGTTAAGCGCGAAAACTTCTAATTTCCACGTGTCTAATGCGAGCCAGCTGCGCACACAGCTCGTACAGTGAAGCGTCGTTGTTTGCCACTGTTTGACAACTGTATAGTAATGAGCTGTATGCCAGGTGTTTGCTGAGAAAGCAAAGAAAACGTTTGTTATCGCGTCTTGAGACAACGTTACGAAATTCCAGGATGAACTCATCGGCTTTCAGCTAAAACCTATCCTTTCGGTCGCCAAGTTTACAGGGTGTTCCAACTTTTTTCCACTCAAACTGTATTTTTCAATCTTGCACACATACTGTTTTTCTTCTTATTATTATTATCGTAGTATTGTGTATTATACAAGTAAGAAAATATAAATGGTCCGAAGCTTGGTCGAAAAGTTTGAAGAAAAATACGAAAAGAAGAGAACGATAACGCATTGGAGATTCCGATACAAGACGAGAATAAAACGTCGATGATAATCTATGCTATTTAATTAATACTTCAAAGTATCTATCATTCTTGTCGGTAAATACAAGATCGACAATGGTGAAAAATTGAATTTCGTCTCAATGAGTCACCGATTCTTCGTACTAATCCGCCACGTAAATTAATTCTTCTTTAATATCGTCTTTCTTCTTCCAGATTTCTAATACACAATGGCATAAAATCGAGCCTGTGCCACAGCATCGTTCCTTTCATATTTCGTATTTAATAAATCTCCAAACGACTTATATACTTTTTCATCTAGAAAATCGTTGCCTCGTTATATCGAGTAACTTGAACTTCCCCGAACTATTGGGTTGGCAACTAAGTGATTGCGGATTTTGTCAATACCACCTAATGACAAAATCCGCAATCACTTAGTTGCCAACCCGATACGATACAGACCAGGTTAAAAAATGATAGTCCGAGGATATTGGAGCACCCGGTGTACATGGTCACTGGTAACAAGATATTACAGACTGAAATGTCTATTAACGTCGGGATCTTCGTTTTTCTCGTTTCCTTTTTCGAACCTTCTAGCTGTCGCCGCGTCAACTTCGCACGAGCTTTCCAGACGGTCGGTCGATGGGAATTACAAAAAGGACAGGACGGAATACGTCGCCGTAGTTAAGCACTGTCACCGTTGTCCGCGGTAATTGCTTTTTATCGGATTGCCAGCGTTTTCGATTCGCTTGCTTTGGGGAGAAAGGGTCGACGCACTCTCGCGATATATGCCACGCGTAATCCGAAGTTTTCCAGCGCTAACGAAGGAGTTTGCGATCGCGTGCATGGAACGCACGAATCAGATTTCCCCTTGGTCCAGAACCGTAGATTGGACCTATAACGAGCACATCGTACAGCGCCGAGTATTAAGCTCGTCCACGGTGAAATCCCTTAAGCCAATTTACCTAGCTAACCCGACTTGCCACCTTAGCCCGCTGTCAGTGTCGATAGATAACGACGAAAGAACGCGAAGAACCCTGCAAGCTTTTAAGACTTCCGCCGTATCGTTTATCTTCCGTTTTTCTATTTTTTCTTATTGCAATGCAGCGTAGTTGTTTATGGAGAAAAACACGAGGAGAAGAAAAAAAAAATGTAAAGGAATTTTCGGATTTTACGTTGAGAATATGTTTTTACTGTTGTCAGAAAAATATCGAACACGCGAAATTAGAATATCGATAGATGGTTCTTGCGTCGATTATTAATTACATTTAGCTTTGTCTTGTCCTATACACGAAATATTCAAATTATCTCGTATATGATTTTTTTAAATTACTGGGATGAAGCTTGGATCTGGCGTTTTGATAGATCGCGAAGTAGTAGATCATCGTAGGTGGAGATATTAATCCAACAATTATGTGATTTTGAAATGCATAAGTTTGTCGAAGATACGTAGCGATGGACACTATTTGGAATCGAATATGGATAATCATATGCAAACAAATATTAGTCTTAAATACTGCGTATAAAATTAAATATTTGTTACTTTAATTATGCGAAAATTCTTTTATCCAAAGAATTTTATCTCCCTGCTGGCTATGTACATTTGAGCTCTTGATATTTGCTCAAGGAACATCAGCAACAGAAATGTCGTATGGATTCTTGTTAGGGAAATGTGGCTGGATAAACGATAAAGTATTGTTACGGTTTTTATAGCACATCTAATATGGTAATGCCTCTTTTGTTGCATAAAAATACATCATATAAAACGTTATGGGTCATTTCGTTAGAACGTCGTAGCAACAGCGATGAAATTCACCCCGTTTCACGAGGAACGTCGTAACGTAAATGTCTTAAACAAACCATTCCTTCGAGACATCGTATAAAATTCCTCTTTTAAACTTTGCTTAAATTAGTCAAATTACTTAATGCCTCGTTCATACTAGTTAACTTACTGAAATTCAAGTCGCTTGAATTTGAATAACCTGACTTATTATTATTACCAAATTTGATGACTCGATTTAGGCAAATCGATATCAGTAAGAATGAAACTAGGGATAGTATCACGTCGTGTAATAATTTTCGTTGCTTTGAAGTCAGGCAATCGTTGGGAGAACTGCAGCTTCGTTTGAAAGGATACTCCAACCGAAATAACAAGTTTCCATTAACAGAGTATTTCGAATTTGAATTCAAAGAGAAGTCAAAGTGAGCTCGATTGTTCGATAAAACCGACGCTAGAAACTTGTAAATACATTTGAAACGGGGAAAAACAAGTGCACGTTGCTAGAGCATACGTTTGAATCAAAGTTACTCGAATGTAGAAATTTATCGAACCGAATCGACACGAGGTTCGATAACAGAATAACAGAGCCTGTGTATAATTAGTACAATTAACTAATAGTTAATCTAGTAAAGTTAGTTAATATAGTTAATAATCTAGTAAAGTAAGTTAATATAGTAAATCTAATTGTACAATATGCAAACTAAACGACCGTGAATTATAAGGCTAGACGAAGAGAAACTGAATAGCCTTCATGGAACGCGAAGTCACCAGGGTGAGAGAATAGTAATCAAGTGTCAGTTATCTGTTGAAGTGGCTTCTCAGAAGGGATCGTAATTACTCAGAGCTTAGTCGAAATTTACGAGGCAAGTGGTAATGCGTTCGTTGCGGTGCATTACTTAATTTTGCTCAGTGGCAAGAAGAGGACAGACGGTGAAATTCCGGTCGATCCCGCGAGACGAAATTCAAGGCGGAACGCGAGAGTTTTAATTTAACGTTCGTTTAACGGGTACGCGAGGAAAAACACGCGGAATGCTCGTTGGCCGGAAACGGACGCGAAACAGAACGTTAATTGTGCCGTGATTTTCCGGCGTCGTCGCGAGCGAATTATACGACGAGAAACGGCGAACGAAACGAGAGAAAGAGGGGCCAGAAGTCGTTGCGACGCGGTTTTAAACGCTGATGCCGAGCAGGGGGACGAGCGTGGCGGCGCATAAATCAGACATAAATCGACGGTGAGACGCTCAAAAAGTCCAGTTCGCAACGGCGAATACAAACGAGACGGCGGCCTTGCAAAACCGATAGGAACAAACGCGACCGGAAGCAGACTATGGACCAGAATGGCCGAGCCATCGTTGACCGAGGGAAAAGGCGCAGCTGCGTCCACGGTGAATGCATAATTTGTTTACGGAGCTGGGGATCGTTTCCGGCACGTCGGTCATCGAATGGCTTCGTCGTTCCGTACTTTCTGACCCAGAAGGCGACCACGATCAATTATCGTTTCCCCTTCGTTGCGTCTTATCGTTCTCAATTTATCGTTCATCGACTTTGCGCGAGAAATTTCTCATATTTCCTTGTAAATCGCCTGACACTACGATTTTCGACACGGTTTCGCGAGAATGTTTTTATTAGCGTATAGGAATATTACAAATTTGCATTATTTTCATATTCAAAGTAGTTCGTTGGAGGAGTCGAGTGTCGCAGGAAACGTCGTTCACGACATATAAAGTCGCGTAGGAAATCTTCAAGCGGAACTGCTTTCGAAATCGTACGATCTGTGGTTCTAAGATGGCAACCTTTGAGATGGGTTTTGACCTTTGAACGTAAAAGGCAGTCGTATAAATTCAGATCTAGGGCAACAGACTGTGCAACTTAACTCAAAGCTTTATACACTTACGTATACGATCAAAAGTTAGCAGTTTCTGTCTATTTGTCTTCACAGAATCCAACAATTTATAGGAAACAAGGATCCTTCTACGTCGGGAATATCTTTGGCCACAGATATTCGTAATTTTATTAATTTAATTAATGAGAAAATCCGTTTAATGGAAGACCGAATAATGGTACAATAGAGAAAATCATTGCAAATATTCCACTGGTAATATGCACAAGCCCGATATCGATACGTAGAAGCTACAGTTCGAGTAATTAACCAACATCGAAGGAGAAACTCATCGTGTCACTGATGAGCTATTAAACGCGATAAAGCTGTACTAGTGCGTCGTGCTGCTTGTTATTAATTATTATTGTTGTCAAGGCTTGAGATAGAGGAAATTTGCTCGCAGACGTAGAACGAGATTCTTTTCTAATTAAGGTGATGAACACAAGGTGATTCGTAAGAACCAAGAACGAAGAAGCATCGCCGTAGCGCATCTGGTGAAATCGTGCGTCGTCCTTCAGATCGAAGTAGCCCCGTTGCATCGGAAGATTTATCTACAAAGCTTGTCCAGCGCACGGAGCACCGGCAAAAGCATTTTCGTGGAAAGAAGCGCGAGATATCGGCCCGGTACCTTCCAATGTGATTTCGTTGAAGCTTCTTTTGTGTATCCCGGTGTTTCTTGCCGGCTGATGGGATCAGATGATAGAATCGCTACAGAACGCGATAGCAGAGCGAGCTAGGACAGCTACTAGGGGCGGAAGATAAAGAGAGACAAGGAGCGGTGAGCAGAGGCGGAGATTAATCCTAAAGGACCTAAGTAAACCGCTTCTAATGGACCCTGTCACTGGGCTCCAGGACGCCTATCTCCTGTGTACTTCACTTTACCGGACCACGGAGTGACGATAATAATGGAGAATCGAGTGCGAGAAGGGAAGAAAATGAGGGAAACGGAGAGAGCCAGGGTAGCAGCCTGAGCATTCTGTCTGGAAACCGTGAAGGCGGTGCTGGAAATTAATAGGCTCGTTCGAAAGTCTCCGACCGTCTGTGACAATGGCCAGTTTGGTCAATTGGATCGACGTCGTTTGGGACGTTAGAAGGCGAAGTAGGTGTTCGCTGTTCATCTTCCTGACACGATTTTTATTGAAACTCCAAGTCGGCTGAAACGAGTTTGGCCTAACTTAATGGTTAGAGAATTTGTTAGCAGATAGGAGGGATTAGATAGGTGTCCGAATACACTCGTTTCGATGTTACGAACACTGTTCGTAATTTCCAAGTCTACTCGTGTTCATTTTGACGTCTATATCATCGACTTAATAACGCAAGAGACGACGGTTTTAGAAACTTCAATGGATAAGAACCATCCAAGGCGTGATGTTCCTTGCTTGACTTTTACAGATGTTGAGGTTGACTGATAGAAGAACGAGTGGATGAATTTGTAATAGAAAAATATATTGCAATAAATAAAAGTATAAGTATAATGTATAAGTTTATACTGATCCAGTTTATCATTCTCATAGTGTTACAATACAATAGAATCAATAGGGAACACGTTCATATATTTGTAGCAAAGGACATTAGCGAAAAAGTTAATATTGTAGCTCTAGCTAAAGGCTACAAGAAACATAAATAAAACTCTATTTATTAGCTCCTTTGTTCCTAGATCTTGTAACACAAAACATAATTTATATTCAAGGGCGCGATAGTACGGACTCCTCCTTATTTAGAATACTTTTGGTTTCACTAGATTCTATTTTCTGCGTAACAACGGATATACAAAAATAAAGATGTAGAGTTTTTCTTGAAGTAATGGGAAAAGTAAGAGGATAGACAATCGAGTTTAACTTTAAAGCGTGGCCGATAATAGGAGGAACGAAGAGACACATGGCAGAAAGATTGAAACAGGTAACAGAAGAGATACTTGTGAGAATTATCTTGGACGAAAGTAGCTCTAGCTACAATTAGTACAAGGCTAGGCATTTGTTAGTCTGCACGTTATTCCTGTCGTATTTTATTTTCTTCCATGCAAATTAACGAGCGAGTGTGGCATGTTTGTTTATTAAATATTATCTACGTTTCTGCAGTTGTGTCTCGTGCGAATCGGCCGAGTCGTCAGACAACGCTGTATAAATGCGGTCATTAGAATGCGGAACGTAATTTAAGTATAATGGGCCGTATTTGTAACATATTCAAAGTTTACCTAACAACCACAGTGAATCGCGTCGCTGCCGTGCCAAAACACGGGGATATGCATGCAAATGCGGCGAATAGACAAACGGGGCTGCGGCTGTCCGTGTCAGAAGTTCGTTCGAGGATTTCCTTGCGAGCAGACGAATTTACCACGGAACGCCGCGAATGCGAGTAGACGCGGGCGAACGAACGCGTGTATGGGCCGCATACGGCAATCAGAGTTTGTCTGAAGTTTCGGTTTGAACGCGGGGAACGTAGTTTTGCCGCGACGAGCTGCCGAAGCATCGTTCCATTCCCCGTGTTACCGCATTCCGTTAAAATATGAGGAAGGTCGTAACTCCTGTTACAAGAAGATCGAACCTTCTCTTTGATGCTTCAGAGTATTTCTTATCATTTCTGTGACTGCAAGTTTCTATTTTCAGTTTTTTCGCTGGTTTCTCACGCTGACTATTTATTAATTTCTTCGACCGTGTTGTAAAACGTATTCTCGAAAAGTTCGAACGATAACGGAAGAAACGGATGTTTTATTTGTAATTTTTACTTGTAACGATCCTCGAAATTTCCTGAACTAATTAGATCAAAAAAATTAATTTTGATTATTTTTTAATTGATAAAATCTTCGATAGCGTTAATATTATTCTGACGAAAAGTTTAAATCGTTTGATGTTCGCCAAACAGACAGTTGTAGTAACATTTGCTAGTTTTTAAAAATATTTTTCGTTCACATCGATATTTTTCATACGCGACATTTACGCAACTTTTAACTTTACAACTACGTAAAACGTCAAATACACGTTATTTTACAAATACAGATATTACGGTACATCATGCTGAAGCACGCAAAATCATCTTTGCTCCATAGCTAAAATATTCAACACTCTCGGAGGACACGTTCCACCTATTCCACGATATATGCAGTTTGCATTCTGCATCGTTATAACACTAAACGTAGCGAAAATTCAACGAACGTTCGTTCAATTCAATCGCCTAATTTCACCAGCGTCGTGCGATGTATCTTCGTACGCCGATCGTCGCGTTCGCAATTTCTAAAAATTTTTCGAAAGGGTAGCCAATCAGCCTGTCACCGGTGAACGATGGCTGGCAACTCGCTGGCTCGAATGTATAGCGACGAATCAAGCGACAAATTAAGCGACGAGCAGAGAAATTGTATCGAACAGCCGAAATTGTCCAATCAGCGGCACATTCGAAATCCGCGACGGTCGGAGGCAGATCCAGGTTATCTTGCACCCTTCGCCACACGGCTGAGATCCGCTTCCACGAAGACGTTGTCGGCGGTTTCGAGGCTCTGCAGCTTGTAGTCGGAATCCTCATCAGCAAACTTCCCCGTCGACAAATTACCGTCGATCCTAATAAGGCCTCGTCTCCATTGACACGAGGCAGGCAAAGGTTTCCGGGGCGTGGCTGAAGGAACACTGCCTCGAGGTGGTTGCTTCGACAAAGGCTGCGGCGTCGCGCCTCTTCCACGATTTATCCTCCCATCGCGACCCTTTGTGAAGCGAGCGTTATTGACGCCCTCCACGTCGACCACTCCGTCTCTCTCTCTCTCTTTCACTTTCTCTTCTTCCTCTTCCTTCTTTTCCTTCTTCTTTTTCCTCCGCGTCTTCCACTTTCCGGTATATAGGTACATTCGGTCTCTCTCTTTCTCCAGTTCGATTCCAGGCTGCATGAAAAGAAGTCGATGTCTTCTTGGGTGCGATCCGTAATTGGAAGGTTCTCATGCGTGGATATCTTTGATCTGTACAGTTACGGATTCCATATCCTACGTGCTTCCCCGTATTTTCCACCGCAACTTTCTCCTATCCCATTTTTATGCGAGGACACAGAGGTACGTGGTAGTTTCACGCGAATCGGTCCACATCGGTTCGAGGCAAACGTCGATCGGATGGAAAGTCTAAGGTCTAGTTATCCTGCTGGAACGATTCTAATAGAACGGGTAGCAATGGATCCTGGAGGATGGGCGCTATCTTAAATTAAGATCAAAGTAACGAATGTTTGACAGTGCAACGCAAATACAAGGAACAGAGTAGAACGCGTAGAGTATAGACAGCGTATAGTAGGCAACGACCATAGATAGCCGGTGCAGCCGTAACAATTCATCCTATAGCTCCGCTATATATTTCTCCTTCGGTGTATCGCAAAATTATGGTGGATACCGAGCAACTAAATTTTCCCGTCGATGTATGCCCTAACTACAGACGGACCCCTAATGGCTTCGCGGTAGTTGATCGCAAGGGGCAACGATTTCATTGGGACGGTGTACTACGGGGGTTGGGGATTCGAGGCTCGCGTCGGGGTAACACAGAGTAGGGTAACACAGAGTAGGGTAGCACAGAGGGCAGAGGGGTAGCAAGTATAGAGGGCTAACATAGAGACAAGGGGGGTACAGGAGAGACTGGGATATACTGGAGGGCCTCCGATCGAGCTATCAAATTGTCGCAGTGCGGTAGTGATGTAGGCAGAGGTTTAGGCAGGCTGGCTGGCCAGCGCGCTTCGCTCGGCCGGCTACTGTCAGCAATGTCCAAAGAGTGACAGAGAGAAAGATCGGAAGCGGATACGAAGAGCAGAGACGAAAACGGAGCGACACGAGTGGCTACCGGGACCGGGGAATCGTCGCTTAGGATCGCAGCTTGTTCCTGGCCTGTCCTCGTTCCTCTAATAGAATTCCGTAGTCCTCTGCAACTGTTTCACTCGGCACAGTCATCTAGCCGAGCACGTTCTCTTTGCCCCCGCACCGCCGTCCGCTTTCTCTTTCTCTTCTTGTTCTCCTCTTGTTCTCCACTGTCGTCCGATCCTCTGTATCTTTCTCTCTCCATCTTTGCCACAGACAGGTACGATCTTCGCAGAGGCATCCCATTGCTCCCTTACTCTCGTATTTCTGTCGCTGTCTCGCGATTCTCCAAGCCTCCACTCCATTCCTCTTCGCTGGAGCCTCCACTCGACTCCCAAATACTACAATTTCAGCCTTGTCGCCACTACGGCACTTTAGCTACGAAATGATAAATTCCTGGCCCGTCTGGCCTTCTCTGCTTCCTCTACTCTGCTGCTCGTCGTCGACTTCCTTCTTCCGTGTCTCGATGCTTCTTCAACCACCGACCCACCCAACCCCCACCCAACCAACACACCCAAAGTCGTTTCATTCGGTAACCACTTTGTGTTTCCACCGTGGTTAAGCCGACTCGCTCGATTGCTTCGTCGATAGCTGCGTTCCTTCTGTTTTGTCGCCTCGATTAGCCGCGCGCGTCGTCACGCCGGCTGGAAAAATTTCAAGCATCCGGCGTGTCGATCGATCCATTGCCTGCTCTGCCTCTCTCTCTGCTCCGTTTTCGCTCACTTTCTTTATCTTGAATCTTATTATCGCGGGAAACCGGTTCATCCAATCGAACTAACTTTCATTCACCGATCGCTGTTTACATATCGCGTTACGTAGCTACTTTCGTAAAATTTGTTAACATTATTTTTCTTACACCAATGGACTCTCCACGCAAGATACTTTCCGCACTATGCATGAAAGAGCATTTTCTGAAAAGATAGTAGAGTAACATGTTTCTTTATGGAGCAAACTTCAAGTCGATTTTCCCAAGTTTTCCATCCCGCTCGCGCAGCTTCTTTGTCTGTTTGCTCGACGAGTTTAATCGACGAGGATGATAGCTCGATAGACGAATCGAGGTTAAACGAAGCCCCTCGTCCCAGCCGGAACTTCCGGGCAAACAGAACTCGTGCAGATCCAGCTTCGCGGAATTCACATAGTCGAACGCGGGTACAGGATCAAGTGGATAAAAACGTCCCAGAGTAGGATAGAATCGTGGTCAAGGTAGATTTCAGAGTGATATATGGGCTTGCGAAAATATTCCAACACTTGCAGCCTCTTTTACGAATGTATTACGCATTGTGTGTGTGTGTATGTGTATACGAAACATTTTGAAATTTTCATAATACCATCACGAGACTCGACTGTCACTATTCTCGTGTTAATCCAATTTGAAAGAAACCTGAAAACTTATATAGAAACTGCAAGATGCTCAGTACAAGCGTACATTTCCTAGAGACGACGAAAGTGTTCGAGCAATCGATCGTATTAATTAACAATTCTCGATATTCAATGAAATCATATTTAACAAATCCATCGCTCCACATTGGTTGTTTATGCGATATACTAATTTTTTACTAAATATATATCTACCATAAATATCCTCTGGCTTCTACATACATTTCCATGTTAATTTCTAAGCGGAGATGTAATAATAGAAAGGTGACAATGTACAAAAGTAAAAGTTTTGCATGGTAAGTGTTTAAGTATTTTCGTGAGCCAGTGTGGAGCTTGATATAGTCAGAAGTGTGAACAGCACCGTTGTTTCACCATCGTTTCCAGGAAAGCTCATTAACCCATTTGCCTTCCGATTGCTCGAGGGTGGTTTATGTCATCGATAGGCACCTGTTCGCCAGCTCCACCGATTAGCTTATCGATACTCCGCGTCGCACTTGGAGAATTAAATTCCCTTTCATTCGAGAGAAGACACTACTCCGATCTAATTAAACGTTCTCGTCGAGGGTACTTTTATATCTCGTGTAACCCCGAATGACGAGCGTTATTCCTGTAGGACGACGAGAAACACGAGCAAGAGCAGAGCAGAGTGTCTTTTCGACGGAATATCGAAGGAGGTATTACGTTAACAAAAGTATTACGTAGGTTTCTGTTCCGACCTGGACAGTCTCGTTTCCTTTGTACAAACGTATATCTGCTTTCCTTTCCGTCTTCCGTTGATCCTTCGGTAATGGAGGAGTTAGGAATATCGAATTTTAATTGAAAATTTGCATAATGGTATAATTTAGCTATGGTAATGTACGGTTGATCAAAATTCTTATTTCGCATGGTGTTTTCAAGGAAACTTTATTAGCCCTTTAATGGCACGGTAATGTGCAAGTGTAACACTTAATTCCGTGATGGGAGGATTCCAAGCAGATTATAATAAAAATACTTAAATCCGAATTTCTATGTTGTAATTTCAAGGTCTAATCGAGAGTTACCCTGACACTTACGTTTTGAGCCGTGTGTTACTTCCGGCGATTCAATTTTCTTCATGTTTACGACGTACGGGATTGTGTAGAATCCTATACTTAACACTTTATCGACCGATAGCCGATTAACCGGTTTTTGTCACCGACGCTTACCTACAGATAGCCTATTAGTCGGCTTTTTATCGTCGACAATCTTTCTCATTATTTGAGCAGTAATTTGTTATTTAGTACTAAGGTAACTTGCTCAGTTGCGTCAGTTGCGTTGCTTTGTAAGCTTCCACAGTTTTATACCAATTTGAAAAACTTACCGTTCGCGATGAACGGAAAGAATAGTATTGGAGAGTTTAAACCGAAACAGAGCCGGCGCCAGACAGAATCTGAGCCTGAGATGCCGGTCGGACGTGCGTATGCTGCTGAATCGCTAACGGTCAGTACAGTGTTAACACTTTGACTGCCACGCCGAAATCACATGTTTCGCTCAGGACGCCACGGCAGTATTTTTATTATTCAAAGCATGTAATGGCAAAATAATAATAAATTGATGATGTACGACAACATTCTTCCCCATGGACAGTTTAAATTATTGGTGGTCATGGGTGACCGCCATGGCGCCTTGGTAACAGTTGATAGCGACATATTGTAACAAGGCTTCGTTTATTTCAACAAAACATTCGATTCGTTATTTCGTCGCAAGCAAAACGTGTAGAATATATTGTTGAAACGTGTAGAAAATATTAGTAAACAGTATTTGCTCATTCTATATACAGGGTGGTTGGTAACTGGTGGTTCAAGCGGAAGAAAGAAGTCGAAAGTATAGAATAAAAATTTTTCGTTTTTTTTTCAGCAATTTTTGTAATAATAAACTTCATGATTACTTCATATTATTTCATTATGTATTCCTAATTTTCCGTTGCGGCAAAAATAAACTTAAACTGCGATAATATCCACTTTATAACGAGACGTGATAAAGTGCACGCATACCGAGCGAAAGTTCAAAGTCGATTTTCTCGAAAACAAAGCCTCGAACGAAAAATTTTTATTCTATATTTTCGACTTTTTTTTCGCGTAGAATCACCCCCTTTCCGCTTGTACCACCAGTTACCAACCACCCTGTATAATAGCAAGGTATGTGCACACTTGTAACTTCAATTATATGATTATAAAGCAGCATTTACGATTATTTTCTAAGGTGTGTTTATTATAATATTCGTAGATTACCCCTCAAAAATATTGATGCAAACACAGTGCACCGTTAGATGCAAGATTTGTTCTCATTTTTTTTCTTTTGTTGATGTTCTAATAAAAATGTTTAATCGTTCAATGGGGCACTTTTTACTTCAAAGTATCTTCTATTTATCGGTTATATTCAAAGTGCCCTAGCTGTCAATTTTCATACAATTTTTACAATTGTAAGAAGTTGAAGCGCTCCGGTCACCAATGACCACCGTGGCGTCACAGGAGAAACCGTGGCGGGTTATACATGACCAACGTGGCAGTCAAAGTGTTAAGGGTTAAAAGTAGCCAAAAAGTTGAAAAAGTTACAAGGAGGAGATATATAGGTATATTTATAGTTTTCTATTTCTTTTTTAATATCGCTACTGCGAACCATAATTTGCAACTTACGTATACGTCACTCGTCTGATTATTTTCCTACGATATTTTTATTTTTTCATCGTAACCGATACAGGCACTTTGAATCGACCGATACGACATCAGCGTACGGTCGACCAGAAATTTTTCACACACGAAATTTGCCTATATATAGCTGGACCATGTGGTCCAAAGTTGTAATATATTGCAGCTATATTTTTCTTCCACGTTTGGTTTAAAAGAATCGCACGTAAGAGATGGGGAGAAAAATTTAGTAAGCCCCGCGTGACGGCGAATCTACTTTCCACGAGTTGTCACGAAAGGTTGGCGAAAGTATTGCCGCTTTCGAGACGATTCGCTCGGAATCCCAGCTACGTTCGCGTCATAAATACGCGCGGCGAACTCGCGGAAATCTTCGTATATTTCTAGAAACGAGCTAGTCGCGAATGCTATCGCATATAAATACGTTCATTGGCGTATAGACGAGACTGTTGAAAGTATTTGAACGTCCGCAATATCAAATTTTTATGAACATATTACGTGTGTTATACGAAACATTCTAAAAATTTCATTAACACACCGTAACGATTACATCGAAAAAGCTCGAAACAAAACCGAAATTGTAAACGGATGTTACGATATATTTGTTCTAATTTTTCCATCATAACGCCAATGTGCTGTTAAATTAATTGTTCTTCTTTTTATTTTTATTGATGTTTTAATAAAAATGTTGAATTGTTCAATGGGGTACTTTTCATTTCAGAGTATCTTCTGTTTTTCGGTTATATTCAAAACGTTCTGACAATTTTTATTCGATTTTTACAATTGTAAAAAATTCAAGCCAAAAATTCACCAATGACCACCGTATCGTCGCAGGAGAAACCGTGGCAGTCAAAGTTTAATCATTCCGAGGCTGAATTTTTTTACCACTGCGAGAAAAATGTTTCCTATCAATTATCGATAGTGGGAACATATTTTCCTGATTTTTGTCGTTAAAGACAAGCGCATTTATCGTTTAATAATTTGTTAACGTGCAGTATCGAATATGTTAATAAGCCTGGATATATTTAACAAGATTCTATCTAAATTATTTTCCACTTCAATTTATATATTTATTTATCTATTTAGGTCATCCCTGGCAAATATTTTTGTACCATTTATTAAATTTATATTTACGTTAAATATCTTTTATCTCAGATTTCTTTTGTAATTTTGTAATTATGCTAGTCGTGTATCGTTACATTGGTAGCGAAATTTCAGGAGGTTTCGTGCAACATACGTAATATATTCGTAAAAGTTTCCTACGATAAGTGACGGAATACTTTGGCGAGTTACCGTACGCCGAACGAGCAACGTTATTTCGCGATGGTTCCATGGAAACGGGATACACATCATCCCAGGAGAGAACATTGTACCAAACGGTTGGGGCGATGCGCGAACCTGATCAAACAAATTATAAATTTTTCTGGCGGTGCTGGACGCCCACGTAACGCTTTCATAAATTCAATTTTTCATAAAGTCGTCAAGCGCGCGGCCGAAAAAAAGTGCACCAGAGAAACCTGGCATGTTTGCTAAAAGACCAACCGTCGACGTTATCGTTCTCTTCTCGTTTCTCTTTTTCGACGTTCCCGTGCATGCGAAATTGCGAAACTCGAAACGCATCGCTCGAGTGTTCGAGTAACTCGATTCGAGGCACGTGCAACGTGCTAACCAATGATAGTCTTCGTCGCTGTTATGTATAAAGTAAATTACAGCCGAACGGATTTACTTTCTAAAGATCCGACTAAAAATACACATTCTCTTGCGGAACTTTAAAAATCCTCGCGATTCCTACAATACTTGGTGTTCAAATATTCTTCACGTTCGTTGGCGATCGCCGTTTCATTTGTCTCAATGTATTGGGTTGGCAACTAAGTGATTGCGGATTTTCTCAACACCAGCTAATGACAAAATCCGCAATTACTTAGTTGCCAATCAAATATTTTTGTAATATGAAACTATAGAAATTCTATCAGTTTGAAATCTACGTCACAGAGGAAGCGCATTACATCGGAACTAATCTACGAATTTCTGAAAAATTACACGTTTAGTCAGTGCGCGCTCTGTCATCAGAATTAAGAAGAAATGTTAAGAAACTGTAATCGACCAATTGCTTGTACGTCCTTAGGATTCAAGTTCACCTCCAAAAACTGTTTCTTTAACTGTTCCTCTCTGAACACCTCTGCACGAAAGAAGAAAAATAAGGAAAACAGCAGAAGCTCGCTTCCTACCACCGTTTTCTTTTTTCTTTTTCCCGATGTTAGGTGGTCACGTGATAAACATCGACGTGACTTATAACCATTTACGAGACGCTGGAAGATGTGGCGTACAGGGTCGAGACAGGAAGGCTGATCTTTTTTATGCAGTTCACTTGGAACGATACTTAGAGAGGGATATGGTGGTACTTAGAGGCGCGGAGAAAGGGAGGCAGGCGAAGGAAGAAGAATCCTGTCAGGATGGCTCCATCAATCTTCGGCAAAGGGATGACGCTAATACCCACGAGGAAACGTTTTCGCGGTTCCTTTATCCGGAGAGAACGCTCTATACCGTGCATTAGGTTGGTCTACCTGGATGAAATACGGCCGATATCCGTTGGGTACGCGATCGTCGCGAATTTATTTCGCGAAACGCCAAGTTTCCTCGCGATGTTCCTCTTGCGCGCGAACCACGGTGCATCCTCGTTGACCGAATGTGGATCGTGAACGGTAATTACGACGCGATCGAGAAGGTGGAGATTCTACATGGAAAAATAAATTGGAAATATAAAATAACATTCCTTTAATTTGCAACTTTGTTTCGGAGAAAATCGAATTTGAAAATTTGTTTGTTACGAACTTGTCTAATTACGAATACTGGCCACGAGTAAACCATCGACAGGAAATGGTTCTCCATTTCTGTATGGGAAAATGAACGAAAATGTATATTACGATCTTTCCGTTTATGGCTTCCTTTTCAAGACAACATGTGAAGTTTGAACGTATTTTAGATTTTAAGGTTTCACACGGTCGCCGATCGATGTCACGCTTTTCGTTGTTCAGGATCAATTGTGTTATGCGTTGCATGTTTACGTGTTCTTTTTCTTTTCTTTTTGAGTTTCGTGAAAGTTGTCGCTTCCTCGGGGTCGCTTCCTCGCTTCCTAAGGGTCGACTTATCTTCAACCAGGTTCAAGTATACTCGACACGTTGACAAATTCCACTTTCTCGTTAACGAAACATCGTATGAGAGGAGTTTATTCGAAATATATCTTCGACTTGTTTCACGTATTGTTGTAACGTAGCGTTATGCCGTTGCTGATTGTCCTACGATCGCTGGGACAGCCTGTATGGCGCGCTAATGGCGAGACAAACGCGAATAAATGTTTAATACAACGGTGGACGCCGGAGGCGGCTGTGAAGGTGGTGGTTGGTGGCACGACGCTGCCTCTTTCATTCCTGGCATTTACATTTTATACCACGCCGCTGCGTTATACCGCGGCAAGAAACTCCGAATACGAGATTGTTGCCGAGGATTTGTACGTTGGAATTTACGAACATCGTGGCGGCCTTGCGTTATCGTCCCCTGGGAACCGGAGGGTGGCCCGGCGACCGCTACGGAAACGATACTCCGGCAAGATTGGATGGCAGGGATCGCGATAACGACGATAATGATATCGGCTTTAATGCGAGTTACGAGATGCACCGACGGGCAAACCGTACAGGTATAGCTTGGTTTCGTGTCTGCAGTTCCGACGTAATTTCTTAGAAAATTTCGTCTTGAAGATTGCGTTTGATCTCTTTGGTACGCGGTTATGTGAGAGAGGAATTTTTAGAGAAATTGTTTACAACTAGATAAGCAATACCAGTCTGTATCATTTTTAGTATATAAACGTAGATACGAGTGTAAAATATTAGTTTAAGTACATAATGCTATATTATAAGTTTAGGTAAACGTACGAAATTAAGTTTATACTATATATATATGTAACAACGGAAATCCTTGGGGAAAATAAGACGATTGATTCTGTAAAATCGAGTTTATTTTGCGAATAATTTAAATTATAAACAAGCGGTTGCGAGACATGTGCGTGGTGGGGCTGAGACAAAAGAAAAGGGGTTGCTAAGGAAGATAAACGAATTAACATTCATTGTGAGTTGAGAAGTCAAGAAGTGCGAATTGCGTTATCGAGAGAGTGTTGTCAGCGTTGTCGAGAGAGCGTTGGATCCGTGGTGAAGAGAATTGCAAATTAACTATCTAATTGTCTTAATTATAATACGTTATTGTGATTAGTTCACGTTAAACAACCATTGTTTCCTGTTTAATCATCTGTTTAATTCATTTATTGTAAATAAACTAATTGTAGTAAAGATACTACATTATATACAATAACAATTAATAACAAATCTACTACAAATTTTACCTGGAAAATCGAGAATCGATCTTCTATGTCCTAAATTACCGTTCTTCTTTCGTGATCTAATCTATTCGATAAAATTGTTACCGGTAAACCAAAGCAAAATTAAATACGTCGGTTGACGGGTAGTTTGAATTCTATAGAATTTAATTATTTCTATAGAATTTTATACAGATTTCTGATAGATTAAAGGCCATGCGAAATATTCGCTCGTTGTTCAAAGATATCTGATCATTCGATTAAGTTGGTTAGCTTTGTTGAACGAGTTAAGTAAGCGGTTCATATTATTCTGCGCACGTGCCATTTCGTTTTCTTATTTTTTATTAGATAAAAACATACTAAAACGTAAATACATTTGGATTATAAACGCGCGTGGAAGTTGAACTTTTCACTTCCCGGCGACTTGTTTGCGCGAAATGGATTATGGACACGCGTGGCGTAAAGTTTCCACCGTGTTCAAGTGGCTGGGTCTTTTTCGCCCCTACATCGCGTTGCACCGCTTGTGGCCTGATCACCGTCATGAATCTGGCTTCTTTATGAACTGCGATATTACAAGCGCAACCGAGAAAGCATCGAATAAATTCCAACTTCCACGACCGTTTTTAATCGAAACAAAGAAGCACTTCGTGATGGGAACCATATTAAAATTTAACGAATCGCGATGAAGTTAACGAATCTCTCGTTGCCTATATTTTTTATAAATACGGTTTTTAATTAAGTATTTTTAACGTACAGTTAGACATTTCTTATGCTAAAAAATTGTTAAAAAAATTATTGGAACTAGGTTGAGATGTGTTGTCACATCCACCATATAGCCCTGATCTTTCGCCTTCAGATTACCATTTATTTCGTTCCATGCAGAACTCCTTAAATGTTAAAATTTTTAATGACGCTGATGATGTAAAATCACATCTAATTCAGTCTTTTGCTGGCAAAAATCAAAAGTTTTATAAACATGGAATTATGACGCTGCCTGAAAGATGGCAAAAGATCATCGACAAAAACGGACAATACCTAATTGAATAAAGTTAAATTTTTAAGCAAAAATGTTAAATTTTCCATCTTATTTAAAATACGCAATCACTTAGTTGCCAAGCCATATCTCAACAATCTCTCAATTTTATAATTATGGCAATATTCCTCTAATAATATTCCTCTTGTCAATTACGTTATATTAAAGTACATCGTTTTAATCGGCAAATAACAACAAAATCAGAAAATCCTTTTATTATTTATTTATTTATCAATTTTAATTATTAATTTAATTTAATTTAATTTAATTTAATTTATTTAATCTAATTATTTATTAATTAAAAATTATGTTATGCTTAGCATATATATTAGGTTGTCCGGAAAGTGTCTTTCTTTTACAAACACGTCTTTTACAACGACGCATCTTTATACAAACACGAAACCTAATCTGTCGAACGTTGTGATCTCCATTTTGATAGAAGAAAATGGATCATACGTAATTCGACAAAATAATATAAAATGGAAAATATTGTGCATTTGTTATTTCCTTATAAAACGAAAGAAACTTTTCGGACGACCTAATATATTTCCGTGTAATCTTCAATCGTCTTCAGAAAGCGTATTTCGTATTAAGAAGCAGCGTCTGAGAGATACATCGTCTTTTGGTAGAATCTTAAAAGAATTTACCAAGTATGATACTTGAAGAATCACGAACGGTTAAGTCGATAGGAAGAGCAAGACGCATCGACGTGCAAAAAATATTCCTTCCGCTTGGCCAAAGTAGAGGATCAAGTTGCTCTCGACGTGTAAAGTTTGCTGGCAGAATCGTTTCTATCTAAGCCCCTGTACAGGCCAGCAAGTATGCGTAAAGAAAGCGAGCAGCGGCGAAACGCTAAAAGAGAGACAGGAAGGGGCAGCAGGCCGGGATAGGATTTTGCGGCAGGGCATTAAAAGTTGCCAAGTGCGAAGTTTCTTGCGGGATGATCCCGCAACGGGTGTACAGTAGCACTCTTAATCCCGTTACCTGCAGCCAATTTTTCTTCGCGTACTCTTTTTTTCTCCCGTTCCACGATCCTCTCCAGCCTACCCAATCTCATCCCCTCGAGCGCCATAACAGCTGCTGCTCTGCCTTTAATCTTTCCATACTTAGCACCCCATTCGCCACAAAGAATACCGACGACGCTTTTTACACAGGTGTCCACGTTCCTTTGCTTGGCAGAAGTAAAACAATGTGTGTGTTCAAGCGACTTTGAATATATTTGTATGTTTATTAAAACGCGTGAAATCATAGGCAAGTTCGATACGTTTTCAAAGCTGGAAGTTGACGAGTCTTGTTGAGAGTCGGTTGACAAGTCGAATTAGGTAAAATAAAGTAGGCAAAGCTATAAAATGGCAGTAGTGACTTTAGGAGGGAATTTTTTAGTTCTACGCGACACTAATTTTTAATCGACTCATTCAATCTTTTTCGGAGTTTGAAGGATCTAGCGGTTCCTGTCTGTGTCTCTTACGTCCTGGATGATTGTCAATTAGATTTTTGAGTTTTAATTGTAGCTGGGTTTCTCGGGTACTGTTTGTCAATTTTTACGTCACTCTAATCAATTTCCTCGAATTTTGAGTAGCTGTGTATTCTTCGAGGATCGACCGATATGGTCCAACGCTGTCGCGATATTTGAAACTGCGATAAAATTCTTTGAATATTCAGGCAACGTCTAATAATTTTGTCGAATGTGATTCGCTCTTGCAATCGCTCGAAAGGGAATTGTGCAGAACATATCCGATCACGTTCAGTCGAAACGTAGTAGATTACTCCGATAGTCATACGTCGATTTAAAGACTATAATCCCACTTCTTGCTCGCAGGCCTATCCTTCGAATCTCGATCAGCCGCTTAAAAAATTCATGCGAAATCTCTGATTCTGTGCATAGGTTCCTCTCGCTTCGATCGATCTCACCTATTGCTATACGTAAATATTCAATTTCAACAGCTGTGGCAATTCTTATGCCGTTCTATTAGATTGTCCGAAAAGTTTCTTTCGTTTTATAAGGAAATAATAGACGCACAATGTTTCTTGTTTTATATTAGTTTATTGAATTATGCACGAACGTAATAATAGAAATATAACGAAATAAATCATACCTAATTCAATAAAATAATATAAAACAGAAATTGTTGTTCACCTATTATCATCTTGTGAAACGAAAGAAACTTTTCGGACAAGCTAATATATCTATGGAAATGAAACAAAGCGAGACAATTGACGATCAAGTCAATTTTTCTCGAAATTGAAAATTGCGTTGTATCGCGTTATCAGCGAGAAAGCTAATGCGATTGAAATTATTAAAGCGCGTTCGATATATCACCTCGTGGCATATTTCGAGCGAACAGAAGAGAAGCGCTGCAACGCTGTTGATTAACAAAAGCATCGGTTAATTAGATTGAAAGAAGGATTTCTTTGATATTCCCTTGGGGAACCTTATTCGTTGCACGGTCGCAGCACGAAACAATTTGCCAACTGATGGTTGTTGAATTTTTGCTCAGAAGAGATTTTAATCGACCTCGGGTCGTCCTGATTTCATCGAACCGTCCCCGAGTCTCGTCGAGCTTCTTCCATTCGTTTCCGCGAAGTTTGATAAAGATCCCGGCCAGTTTCCTCTTCGGAATTAATTACTTACACCGTGTTATCTAATTGACTCGGACTTTCCATTGGTTCCACGCGAACGACTTCCATAGTTTGTCGCCGAGAATTATCGTTATTTCTTTTTAAATGGAGATTTACATCGTCCCTTGTTTCAATTAGCGCTTTGCTCGTAAATTACTCGAGTTACGTTTCTTCAGCTCCGTTTCTAGAAAACAATATCGAGTAGAATCTTAGATCGAGATGGAACGATGGAAATCGCGTGGCTAAATGTTTATTTCAATATCAGTTGCTATAATCCATTGTATTTGTCCTGGCCAGTACGCTTGTATATTCGCCGATGCGGAACGTGACCAGTCGTTGGTTTCCAGGATCACTGAAACCGCCAGCCTCGATTATGCTTTACCGAATTCGCCGAAAGTCCTGCAATTTGCTAGTGAAATCTTTGAAATCCACGACTACGTCGATCATGCCTAAACGCGATCATCTTTCGTTGATATAGGATATCCAGGCTTTGTCTACTCTTCGTTTTATAGTTCACGCGTTTCACGGGTATCGACAGTTCGATTTATCGAACGGTACAGTTTGCCGAAAGTTGAATCAACAATGAATCAATGGTTCTACGATCTACAATCTTTGGCGGTCGTTTTAGAAGACACAAGCTGTAGATATTTCGTCAGAAGGCGAAAGGTTAAACGTAAGAAGCACAGGTGTTTGGAACTTACCGAACGCTGTATCTTAAAAACCGCATTTTTCATTTTAAAGTGTATGAACGAGTATGAAGTCGTAACCAAGGTTGCAAAATCGTTTCTTACTTGCTTTTTCTACGAAAAAATTTTCTCAAAATACAGTAGGGAAAACTCACGACGAGATAAAACAGAACGAATTTAAATTCAATTGCGAATAGCGTCTGGAATAGAAATTTCAAAAGCGAATCGACATCGATGTATCGTAGTTCTTGTGCGTTCTCTGCTTGATTCTGCGTTCAGCATTCTACGTCTACGACGATATAATAATTCTTCTAACATAACTCTTGCTCTGGTTCGATTACGTTCAAGCTCATAGCCTCTGATATACCAAAAATGGAAACATGCTTCTACATCGACTCCATCGAAGATGCATGTGTGTTACGTAGAGGTACGTAGCAGTGCGCTTTGTCGGATACTCGGACGAAACTTTGCGACAACGGGCACAACGAGAGCAGAAGGAAACGTCTTTCATCGGCGTAGACGTTGGAGTCGAAAGAAAAACCAGGCCTCTGGATGAGCTTGCGATTTACAACGTGCGAAGAGAAGCAATTGTGACATCAATCACACCTTAACCTACACCAGAGATAAGACATCGACCCCGGAGCTTCGGACTCTTTCGCACACGTTACCACCTTATCAACATAGCCTAGACCAAGCCTATGACACACCTCAATCTACATCATTGATAAAACATTGATAAAACAACATTAACAAAAATAAATCATACCGACCTTCGTACTCTTTTGCACATCATAACATACACCGAGCCCCTCAACATCCCCGAACCAAAACGCATATAAGCCGAGACTTCAGCCAGCTCGAGCAGTTCTTGTTCAGCCTTTCTCTGATTCAGTATCATTCTACCTCTGTAAAATCATTGCAATCATTGTATTTATAATAAAGTTGGATAAAAGAAAGTTAATAGTCGGGTTACGGCTCAACCTTCTCTTCTTTTATAATCGAAGTCTCAAGTTTACGTGTCACAGTCGTCGCGTTTCGATATGGAAAAATACCGAGGCTCGCGAAAATAGGAATTTGCGGAAGGCGTAGCCGAGTTCCGCGTTGTCGTGTCATTTTACATCGATGTATCTGACAATTATTTCGATATAATTCTTTCTACTTTTATTTCCATTCGAAATTTTCTTACAATCTCGTCTGTATATAATGGCGGAGATAGCCGACCAATAAAACTTGTACGTATATTTTTATCCGTTTTTTACGCGAACGTTGTAGTTCAATCCCCAAATTAATCCGGTCTATCAAGTAATGGCGATAAAGGGACAGAAGGCTATGAAGAACGCAGGGATATAACTTTAACCCAGCCCTAAAGACACCATTACCAGTGTGCTGCTAAATGGTGTAATAAAACGAAATATAAGAATTCCGGAATTCGTTAAATTCTCTCAAACCATTTCGTTTTACGATCCCGTATAAATACGAAGGGAAGGAACTGGTCCGCACCGAGATGTACCAAGCACAGGTGTACGGAACGAGTTCAAAATGATTGTCTCCAAACCGAACTCAACCCTCGTAAAGGGTTCGCTCCAGATTTCCTACTTTTATCGCGATTTTTTCACAACATTCTCTTACTTTTCACTCCATCGTTCATCGGAACGTTTAAACTTCTCCAATTTTTAAACATCATCGAAAAGGGGAAACGCGAGCTTTTGCCACGTGATTATTAGACCGCTGATTTTTAAGTATTTATGAGAAATTCAAACGTATACGATATTTATCTTGTTATCTTCCACTGTGTTCTTAAATTGCTCCCATACATTGTTTAAATTGCTTGAAATTGCTGACAACCGTGCATCTTAACACTTTACCGACCGCTAGCGATTCAACAGCATACGCAGGTCCGACCGGCATCTCAGGCGTAGATTCTGCCTGGCACCGGCTTTGTTTCGGTTTAGACTCTGCAATACCATTCTTTTCGTTCATCTCGAACGGTACGTTTTTCAAATTGGTATAAAACTGTGGGAACTTACAAAGCAACGCAACTGACGCAACTGAGCAAGGTACTTCTTCGAGGTTTTTCTAAATCTTCTACGTCTTACATTTTTAGTAGGTGGAGTTATACCATGTGGCCACAGAAATTTTTTATCTACTTTATTAGGATCTTTTTTCTTTTGCCTAACTGGAGATTCTTCATCCGTACTAAATAACAAATTACTGCTCAAATAACGAGAAAGATTGTCGGTGACAAAAGCCGGTTAATCGGTCGGTGAAGTGTTAATCGCCGAAATAAATGTATAGGAACACTTAGATTGCACTTAGAATTGATGTGAAAATAGTTTCAAATTTATTTAACACGTTGACTGCCATGGGAGTCACCGGTGACCGGCACTCGATTTGGCTACAGCGCCGTGGGGGCTACCGGTGATCGGCGACGCAGCAAATATTAAAAGTACATAGCACGATTGTTTGAAAAAAGGACAATCGTAATAATTGTGTACAACGCCATGGGGGTCACCGGTGGGCCTCACCACGAAAAATGCTTCAAGCATGATTTTATAATTCATTTTATTTGCTGCAAATAATATTTCAACATAATATGCATCGCATAATGAAAAGTTCGAAAATTCGTCTGGCAGTCAACGTGTTAATATGTGATTTACAAGATATTCGTCGATGCATATTTGCACGCGTCTCACCACTCTCTTTGTCTTCGCCATCTTCTTTACCAGACTACCAACGAAACAATTGCATTCTTCTGTTTTACTAGACGCTGTGCCATACTCGTATGCAGGGTGGTTGGTAACTGGTGGTACAAGCGGAAAGGGGGTGATTCTACGCGAAAAAAGAAGTTGAAAATGTAGAATAAAAATTTTTCATTTCTTTTCCAGCAATTTTTGTAACAATAAACTTTATGATTACTTCATATTATTTCATTATGTATTCCTAATTTTCTGCGATAATATCCACTTTATAACGAGACGTGATAAAGTGCACGCGTACCCAATGAAAATTCAAAGTCGATTTTCTCGAAAACAAAGCCTCAAACGAAAAATTTTTATTCTATATTTTCGACTTCTTTTTTCACGTAGAATCACCGCCTTTCCGCTTGTACCACCAGTTACCAACCACCCTGTATATTTGTCACTACTACGCGATTAATCTAGTATAGCACACAAAATTACACATATCTCAATAGAAATCAGTCAGACGTTCGTGTTTTGTATTATGAACGATTCTATCGCACTGCAGAATACAACGAGACTGAAGAGATACTAAAGTCCTGATATTCCTGTTCCTTCACGTTTCCACAGATACTGTAACTTCGTCACAAGTCGGCAGTAATTGAACTCGTTCCCCACTGTGCACACAAGATATAGAAAATTTAGTCATCGAATTCGAACGTCTCACAGACCAAATCGTGACAAGTAAACGTATTGGATTGGCAACTAAGTGATTGCGGATTTTGTCGGTACATCTAATGGCAAAATTCGCAATCACTTAGTTGCCGTCCCAATATAATGTGCATGTCTAAGCATACTCTTGTTCGATACTAAATCTACTTCGTGTCGCCACCTTATCGCACTTGCAGAAAAGAATAAGGTAAAAGAGGACGAAAAATATCGTATAACAAAACTTCCTGTAAAAATAACTCCAGACTTATCGTCTTATCGATTTTTAAGCTAACCGCCATCATGCGCGCGAGCTCAGGAATATAAACTCTGACCGCCGTTTCGAAATCGTAGAGAATTTGAGAAATGGAATTTTCAAGAAACGTTCACCGCAAAGTATATGCTCGCCCGAAGCTGCGAAGACGTGATGTTACGCGAACCCAGACACGGAAAAGGAGTGCTTTAAATCGAACAAAAGCTTTCAGGGTAAATGGTAGCGCGTATATACTCGACGAGGAAGCGCTTTCGCCAACCATCGTCTCAAGCACGAGCCGTTCGGAAACTTCTTTACGACGGATCCCTCGAACGATGACGCGGAGGACTCGTGGCGAAACGACGCCATCCGCTCGCGAAATGACCGACCCGCAGCGTACTCGCGCGAAATCCCACAAACGTCTCGTCGAGAGCTCGACTGTGGATTTTATTGTCCACGTTGAAGCGTTCTAAGTGTCAGCAACGAGTCGTTTTTCGGCAATCTTTGCGCTCGTCCCGACACCCCATCGCGACGTTGTCATCGGACGATCAACGAACGCGCGAAATCGCTTCAACAATGTCGTCGCTGTACCAGTTTGCTGTTTTTCTTTCTTAAAGGACTTCGACGACTCGTGCGACGATCTTCGACGATCGTTCAGCAAATTGAAAGCGATCGCCGTGTAGGCCAAGATTTTCAGAATTGAAATCTAATTTCGACTGTTAAAACTATCGTCCACGCCTTTAACTTCGTAATTGATTAAACGGTGACCTGAAAAATGTAACGAGTTTCTCGGCAAAAATAGACGCAGGACACTACACGAAGTAAGTTTAGACTACTAGCAGAGAATTTTATGCAAAGTAGTAGTAATAGTAGACAGACTTGCGTCGCTATAATTCCTAGCAGAGTGAAAGTAAGCGATAGTATTGGAGGAACAGTCGATACAGAAGAAAGGCAAGACCGATGTATCTTTGTAATTCAAGAAACGTTCGCTTGCTGGCACGCTGTTCCACGACGTTTATTTAACTCGGCACACATATATACGCGTCGCCAAGGTGTCGAAACGAAAGAAACAAATCGGATTAAGCGGCTGTGCACTGAGCAGGCAGAGCTTGCTTATCGCTCGATGCGCAATAAGTATCGCGACGACGAACAGATTGGTCGGCCGAGAAGCCGAGGAAGCTGTCCTGGCGAGGGGTAGTCGGACGGGGAAGATAGATTGGGGAAATGAGAGAAAGACGAGGCCGATCAACGCCATGTAATTTAAAAAGTTCCCTTGTCCCCGTGAAATTGATAAATCGCGCGAACGTCTTCCTTCCTCGTTCATCCCTGCTGCTACCCTTTCCTCCTGACTTTCTCCCTTCTCTTTGTCGTTTCCATCCCGAACTTCCTTTCTCGTACAAGCGTAATCAGCGATAATCTGCTCCTACGAGCGATAAATTAAAAAAGTCCATTCGTTCGGCCCAGCTACGTGTCTGCTTCTACTTCACGCGCGATAATTCTTCGCGCGTTCTGCCGGAACGAAAAGAAGATTCTCCGGTGTCGTTGTTGGAAAATAGATGAATTCGGGATTTTGAGCAGTACGTAGATAGAATGGTGGAAATTTCTCGAGTTTCTAATGACAACCCCGTTGAAGGGGATGATCGAAGCATCCTATTTCGATGATAAATCCTGCTGACGCGAGCGTTCTCGATGACAAACGACGATGCTCCGACCGATGTCTCGTCGAACGTTCTGTTCGACGCTTAAAGGGCCATTTGTTCATCGATGGATCGAATATGGGAGGAATTACGCCGTTCAACTCTACCGTTCCGTCGCCATTTCTGACTGTTTAGAACAGAACACAGAATAGGAATGAGGTGGATCGGTCGTGATAATGCAACTGCTGGTGTATAAGATTTTTATCTTCATCCTGGTCGGGGATTTTCCTTCCAACCATCGGCACCGCTCCCTTCTTCTCATTTAGGCATCGTGAAAAACAGGACTACGAGTGTCGGGATTTGAACCTGGGGGTCTGGGACGTTCGTAACCAATTACGCTAACCACAGCGCTACCATCGTCCGGCCCTCGTCCGGCCAAGGATAGAGTCTTCGTGTAGGAAGCCACGGGACAGAAACCGTTGGAAAATTTTGCTGTCGAGTGCCGCTACAGGAATTGGTAAGAGCTACGAGCAAGCACCTGCACTTGCACTGACATCGAACTAAGAAGCGTATTTTATCGTGTTTCTTATGACCTTCGAACAAAGAACAAATGAAGAAATGGGGAAAAAGCCTATGTTCACGAACGATAAGCGGAATTCAGAGTTTCGCTGCTCTATCGATCTCCCCGAACGATTGCCTATGTACATTGGTCTCTGCGTCTAGGAAAAACCGGAAGCGTGTGCGGCCAGAAAATCGGCCATCGTCTAATATTCGACGGAGTAACCGCATAAAAGGAGATAAAACGCGGCCGAAGGAATCTCGGGACAGATCATTTCAGGAAGGATCCCCCTAAGTACGACAAAACGCCGTCGCAGGACTTTGTAGGATCCCGTGCAAGTTTACAATAAGCGTCGCGTTACGAGCCAGGAAAATGGACGACGTGAAACGTTTCACGACCATAATCCGTGGGGAGAGAGCGGTATACGATACTAGATAGGCCCCGCAGCTTCCTCCACGATACGGGGTCTAGGGATCTAAACAATCTTCTATCCTGTGCACGAGGATCCTGCCCTCGTAGGCAATAAAGCCCGGCTTTTCGTAGCTTTGCCTTTTACCCTCTCCGTTCCCGCGGGAGAAAGTAAAAAGCCACCGACTATTTCTTTGCCGGGGTTCGTTTTCTTCTACGTGCCTCATCGCTGGGACCTCGTCTCGTTCCGCCTCGTATCTTCGATCCACCATCATCGTTCCTCTCGCTTTCTCTTTTCCATTCTTCCTGCCATTTCTCTTTCTCGCCTTCTTTCTTTATCTACGATTGCGAAATCGCATACCCGATGAAACGATTTCCAACCTATCTCGTTCATGGTTTTTCCTTTCTGCCGGTCCGACTGTTAGTTAACCCTAGAACGAGACGGGGCGGGTTTGCCAGTGGACATATCGTATTTGGAGAGGGATTTTCCAAGTGAAAAGTATGTCAAACTGTCGCTGGCTAGAATGGAACTGGAAGTGTGAACGTTTGAAACGAAACTCGTGTATGGGGAAGCTGGATTTTTCGATGGTTTTCAGGCAATTGTTTGGCAAAGAACTGTAGAAATATTTGCGCAGATTGGAAAAAAAAGCTTTCATTTTATTCTATTTAGAATGTTCACAACTGTTCTAATATGAAATAGAAAAGTCGTATGCGTTTGAAAAATATGAAAGAAAATCTCCAAAGCGGACATCCAACCATTTACATTGCACATTGTTAATAATTGAATATTCACCGATTTTTCTTTATTGGACATTTATACCCAGTATCGAGTACTATTTTTCTTCTCACACTGTTTCTCATTTTCAATAAGAATTTCAATTATCTGAATGAAAAATCATAGATAACGAAAAGGATCAATGAATCACTCGAATCCAAATAAATACTATACACATGTTATCAAATTTTACCGTCATTTTATCGTCATTATATTCATTAAAGGAATGAAACTCGTCTTAGTACGTGACACTATTTATAAATAACACATCAACAACGAATCGTCATTTGCAAATCTGAAAGTCTTTGAATCGTTGGTCGCATATCGTTCATATTGGGTTGGCAACTAAGTGATTGCGGATTTTGTCACTAGATGGTAAGGACAACATCCGCAATCACTTAGTTGCCAATCCAATATAAAAGTTACAAGCTACAAAAATATGTTTCATCCGTGAAACGTTAATCATTGATCAATCAATGTTTCGCTTACTGTCTTATCTAAAATTCTACGATCGTTACTCGTGCATTCTTCATAGTTATCGCTACGAAATTTTCGCAAATATTTAACGAACAATTTTCGAGGTTTTTCCGTGCGTTCCACGAGAATTTTTATAGAGATTGGAGGAGCAAGAGAGCTTAATATACACGAGGAGAAGACGTTTTCACGATTGGGAATTATTGCATGAAATCCATCGCCGGCAATGTATTCATTTATGCGGTCGGTATGAATATCATTTATCCGACTGGGCGATATGATATTTCGCGATGTAAGGCTTCGATATTACAATTTCAAATTCCGACTGAGAGCTTGCTGGGTGTAACGCGACGCATTAAGCAGGGTCAATATCGACGGGATACCATGAGTATTCCGCAGGTGTTGCCACGTCTGTCGCGTGTGTGCAGAGGATTCCTATCGGGTGTTAAAGGAAATAGAATAGAAACGCGTGGAATTTCCGAACAAATGTATTAGTGCTTTCCCCGAGGCAAAATTTACCACAGCTACCGCTGCTACTTCTTCGGTGGAAATTTAGCAGATAAGACAATTATCATCGAACGATTACTCCTACTCTTAATTGAAAAGATCGAGTGAAACGAATAGAACGAATAAACGAAGTTAGAAAACCTATCGAATATCTTTGTGACAGACGCGCATCTACGATTCGAAAGATGTTTAAAAACTTTTCATTTTTCCGCGCATTGCCTGAAGTTTGTTTCTTTTCGAGAAGATCACGTTTGCTACGGAATATAAAATAGAATAAAAATGGTATTTCAAAAATCGTAATTCTTCTGAAATAATTCTTCGAAAAGAAGTTACTGCTTTCTGAAATACGCTACGTCCGATCATCAAACTGTCCACTTCGTATCCACCACCTCTAAACGAATAGAACACTGTAAAAAAGAAAAAAAAAAAGAAAAAACGATCGACAGTAAACTCATGGCCAAAATTGATCCACTGCTATAACAGAACAAATATAAAATCACTGTCATTTCCAAAGAATTTCTTTCCATCTCGCATGAATCGCGATTGCATCGAACGTACAATACGAAGGGACGCCTTGCCGACTTGTCAACTTTATTCAGCGGTGATTCGATATCCAGGACCGGTGACAGGAGGGCAAAACGACAGGATCTCCTCCTGCCGATCGATCGATGCCTCGTCCCGTGTGCATAGGACACGAGGAAACACGAGTTACGCGAATACCACGTACCGAATGTTATATGGAACGTGGATAGACGTGCACGTACACACACAATCACACGTATACACACGTATGCGTACAGGCAGCAGGACGAATTCCACAGACAGCTTGATGGATGATACCTTTGTGTCTTCGTTGCGTGTACACATCGCGCGCATCATCTACGAGGATCGGGCGTTCCAGCTCGTTCGCGTGCGCCAAAACGCGCGAGGAAGAAATTCGACCATGTTCGACAAATATTTTCCAACGAAAGTGTGCCTGTTGCTTTTTCACCTGCGAAAATATCGTTAAATGTTATTATGGGCCGTGCTAAAAGCTCGGTCGAGCAAACGAGAAAAGCAGGATTTTGAGAAAAGGATGTATCGGTGGTGGAAGATCGATATCTCGTCTGGGTTTTTAGGGTTGACACAGCACCGATCGATCATTCGTCCTAATTCGAAAAGAAACGCTTTGTTAGGGCCATTTGCCGATTCTATACGTTGTCGAGGTAATCTTCGCTTAGCCAACTTTCGGAAAGCCTACGAATTCTTGAGTCTTGTAGCGGCACATGAGTCAGAGGACAATTCAAATCGTGTTGTTGTTTTGCCTCGGAGTATCAAGATCGTTAGGATACACGTTATGGAAGAATAAACAAACTCCTTGCAAAACAATGTCGCCGCTACGCGCAACCGTCGAACAAAGACGAATTTGAATTTTCCGATTTTCCCCCGACCAGTATAAATAAACGGCCGCGATCGCGAGCGAGTTATTTATTAGCAGTTATTAACCCCTTGGCGTATAACCACGAGCGAGACTCGTGGTAAGGGATTTATGCCATAAACGGAACCCACGAGTCTGACTCGCGGTAATTTACAAATTTCTAGTGATTCATTATCCACTTTGAAATAATAAATTGTTTTTGTTAACTGATCAATCGATCACGATTACGCCCTAGACGTCTTAAAAACACTATTTGTCCTCGAACGTTGTTTATTTGTTAGGAAGATGATACATTTACACTGTACATGTGAATGCGTATGTAAGCGTCCAGGTCTTAGTTGGGACAAAAGACGATTGGAAACTGTTAGAAGCATCTGGAAGAGTCGGTTGACAACAAGCGTGCGTGCGAGTAGGTTTTCGAGGTCTTCAGAGTGTAAGATATATGTACAACTGTTGTGTGTTAAATAAAGGAAATTATTTGTATTTCCGAATCCCTCCTATATCTTTACATTATTATTTCGCAATTCCTTTTGTAACCCATAAATATACATGTCATAAGAAGTATACATTTTGCGCCAGTTCGGACACACGGCTGAACAGATTCATGCAAGGAAATGCAAGGAAACAGATGAATGGCACGGCGCGCGACCGAACTTCCTGTTTACTATGGTTCGCGCGATCGGCAGATAGCGTGTAGGCCAAGGGGTTAATAGTTATTAATAGTTATTATACGAGTTTCACGAGTTATTCGAGTTATTCGAGTTATCTGCGAGCGATCATACACTGTCTTTGCGAATACATTCGTCAGAGCGACTTTGGACATTGTCTATATTTAATTTATTTAATTTATTTCAAATATATTTGACGGGTTGCAACAGCGATCTCTCGTTTCTGTTTTATCAATCCTCTACACTTCCACCACAGTCTATTTCGGAAATTCTTAAGCTCGGCGATGTCAGAGCAAGTCGCGAAGCAAACAGTGACTCAACGTGGCCGGGTTTCCTTCGCGAATTAGTAGCCTTGAGTCACGCTACTCCTACCATTTATGAGCTGGCGATGACATACATCAGCCAGAATACGCAGACCGTATCTAATCTCGAATCAACGATGGAAACGGTTCAATTGCATCTGGCTATGTAACGCGCGCGGAGAAATGCGCAAGTCTCACGATGAAAAGAATCCTCATACGATGGAAAAGCAAGTAATCGCGAAAAGAAAATCTTTCAGTAGTTGGAAATCTTTCAAACTTCACGGATTTTATTCGACATACACGGCATACAATATTTCGAAGAAATTGAATCGTAAATTTCGAGAAAGTATAGTTTCGTTGCCTGCTTCGAGTTTCGATCGTTCGGTCATTGGAGAAATTAACAAATATCGATGATTTCCAGATCAGATCCCGTGAGCGATATTTCATATTCTTCCTTCTCATAACTTTGAATTTTCGGAATTTTTCCAAAAGCTCTAACTTCGGCAAATAAAAAACTAAAGAAGCGTAAATACGAGAGTAAGGTTTGGTCTATGGTTCAAGCTCTAATCATTTCGTCATTGAAGAAATTGGTTATCAAACGTAGGATTCTTTGGCGTTTAATATTTTCCTACCGCGTCTATCTTTTGCTATTGGGTTGGCAACTAAGTGATTGCGGATTTTGTCAGTACCATCTAATGAGAAAATCCGCAATCCCTTAGTTGCCAAATCAATATATTGCTACTTGACGATTTAAGCTCAAAAGCAGCAAAATTTCTAACGCGCGATATCAAAATCTCGATTTTTGACTCCAAACGAACTGCGATTATTTTCTCCTGTAATCTTCAAACTTCGTTCCGATCATCTAACTCGCATTACACGTCGCAACAGTTTTACATCGCACTCCTAGGAGACGTCGCGTCGCGGCGTCGCTCGACTTTCCAGAGAATCTTATCTGTCTATTCGATTCGCCAATGTTTGTCCATCTCCTCTTTCTGCGAGCTGTTCCACGACATTTCTCGTTTCCTGGCGGACCACGCGATCGTCGTGGTCGTCTTTCGTATCCAACGAATCGATCGATGGAAAGGAGGAAACAGTCTTCTCCGATAGTTTCTTAACCTCTGCTCGCTGTGATAAGAGCCGATACAGCGAACGACAATGGCGACGCTCTTGTCACTTTGGTGATCGTATAGATCGGGATGAAAGGCGAAGAACGTCTCCACGATCGACGGGAAGAGCACGTTTGATGTTATTATAAAGAACGTCGGCTCGTGAATGGCGCCGTTCAACGAACCCGCAGCACGTGACACGCGTGAAATAAAAAATATCGGTCTATTCTTTTGCCCACGTAGTCTACGTTTACCTGCCGCGTTTATCGTAGCGATAATAATAATAATCCGATAAGGTATCGTTGTTAGGAAAATTCGCGACGAAATTGAAGAAAAAACGATAAGCCATGTATTTTCGTGAAATCAACGTTTTATCGCGTAGATGTAATATTTAGAGTATAATTTTCACGACTTACTGTCACGTATCAGGTACGTGGATTTATTTAAAAAAATCATTTGCCTAGTAAATACTTCTCAAGCAAGTAATATTTTCATAGAGCTTTGTAACAATTTTAGGGGCGTTTTTCTTTTTGTTATTCGTTTGGAATATGTATGGATTTTTGTTTCGCTAATTAAATATAGTTACGCGAATTATATTGTCAGCAGCGTGCATGGAATATTCAGATGGATACGCGTATCCACGTGCACGTTAATAAACTATAAACAATCATTATGAGAGACGTGATAGATATCGGCGCGTATATTTTCTTGCTCGCATATTGGACACACGTGATTATTTCGTAGTTTGTTAAGCAAAATACAATAATTTTCAATTTGACTCTGATGAATATGTTTCGACGTTTTAATTGCAAAATAGAGCATACTATGTGAAAAGTTGCATCGTAGTACGTCAGAGAAAATAATTATGGGCTTCGTTATATCGAAGAATTTACATTCGACAAAATGGTATGTTAAACTCAGGAAAAGTAGGTATATGTAGTGTACGTTTTCATACGCAAAATATGCACAATGTTAAAAAAAAAATATTCTTGAAAAAAAACGACCAGAGAAAAGCAGTAGCAATTTTATCATATTTTGTTATATCGTATCATAGCATATAATAGTATCGCAGAACGTACTAAATCAATGTCCGTTGTATCACAACCGTGGATCAATTATTATAATTTTGCAAAATTACTTAAACAGACTCTCGTGCAAGGGAGATGAAAATGGAGGTGAACATTTGAATATTGCCGGAAAAATACAAATACCATCATATTTATAATTCGTAATTATGTTCTCTATGATGATACTACACTTTAATTTCGCAACTGCATAATTACCTTCAACGCTACTAACTCAAGTGATCTCGTGAATACTAATTTGGAAATTTTCGTTGAATTTTGAGTCGCGTCACGCCGGCATTGTTCATCGTGGTTGTCCGCTCGCGTCGTAATATGTTATTTCGGCCATTATAACGCGCAGAGGCGTGAAAAGGTTATGAAATTATTCAGGAGGACATCGATTTTCCATCGACAGGTGGGTACGGGCGATAAAGCAACGGGATCGGTCGATACTCGGCGGTGCCGAGCGAGGAACAAAACGCGTGAGGCGTGTGTGACGGCCGATTCCAGGCCTTTGGCGCCAAGTAATTTATTCCCGCGTGATAAATCACCGTGTAGCCCGGTTGAAATTGCGCGTTAAACAATAGCTTCGCCGATAACTGTAACTGCGCGTTTGTCGAACTGGCTTGCATATAATTAGCGTACCGGTTTTTATCTCGCAAATGCTATTATCTAATATCACGAACGTTTCGTTTGTAAAAAAAAAAAAAAAAAAGACAGTAATATAATTTGTAGTTTAGTATAGTCGATTTTCTTCGATAGTAGTCGTTCAAAATAATCTTTTGTATAATACAAAGATGGAAATACAAAACAAGGTACGAGGTCGTTTCTTAATTTAGCGTAGTTTATTCATTTTTTAGCGTTTTTCTCTTCCAAATTATCGTTGAATAAGAAAAGAAAAGAAAGAGTGAGCTCGTCAATTACTCTTTGAATATATTATGAATATATGTGTGTTTATGAATATATTAGACGAATACATTAACGTGCAATGAAATTATTTCACGTTGTTTTACATTATGTGTGAACACGTTCGGTTTTTAGCCGAGTTTCGTTAATGTTTATCTTTCGTTGGTGCGTTTTAGCTCTCGTTAGTATTCATCAAATAGGTCGATCGTGGTTGGTGAATATGTTTCTGCACGGTTTCGCTGCGATTCGATTATTTCACGCTGACATATATCGAATATCTCTGTGCTATGCGTCACCGTGTACGGGTTTATTCAGTTTTTTATCTATGCCGTAGCGTTCAATTATTGACATTCCTTGCTTTAACGTCTCACTACCAGCAATATTTTCTTTCCGTTCTAGTGTAATTGTTATTTGACAAATCTAACAACGAAGATTTACACCAAAGCTACTAAAACCTTACGCGTTATAGTATCCTGCATCTTGCAATATAAATAATCATCTCGTTTGCATAGTTTGAAAAAAGTGGAAACTTACCGATCCTTTATACGTCGTGCGATCCATTTGAAAGACTTTATCGTAATAAATTCAATTTTCGAAAAAACGCTGTATTATTTTCCAGACGACATACCAATCGAATAGTTCGAAAAAAGTTTTCAACCGTGGGTGGCGCAGCGGAGAAAAGATCGCAGATTACTCGAAACCGATCCATCACGTCGGCGTTGCATCGATAAGCGTATCCATTGGGCGGCGAATAGTGGCAGGCCATTTTCCGGAAACCACGGGGAAGGTCACGCTCTTACGATATTTCGCCCCTAGTGGAGGGCGGTGAGCCGCGATTAATCGCAGGCGCGGCATAATACGACGGTGCCGTATAAACAGCGCGGCACGATCATTTTCCAATGAACTGTTCTCAGATTAATGAACGCGTGTGTACGCACACCTACATCATCGTTATATTTATCTATGTATGTATTATATACATGGACGATACACGCACACGCACCCACGCTTTACGCAAAATCGTGTGTGCGTACCACTCGTACGAGCCTCGTATCCGGTGGGAACAATGTAGCGTAATAGCGAACCCGGCTCCGATTCCGCCTCGACTCTCTTTTTCCATCGTTTTCTGTTTAACCAAGCTTCGATCACGCGCCCCATTTTTCTTCTTCCTTTTTCTCTTTTTTTTCTTCTTTTTTCTCTGTTCGTTTCGTTAATGGCACCGCGTGGAACGAGTTGCTGATAATTTGAATTGTAGGACCGAGTTTCGTTAGGGTGTTTTAGCAACGTTATTTACGAAATAGATATTCCAAGATAAATAAAATTGTTACGTTGAAAGATATAATTCGCTCGTGAAGTTTATTAAATGAACGATGATATGGCTGTAGGTGGGAGTTTCGTACAGTGCTTTGGAAAATATTGTTTGGTGTTTGCAGGTAAGAAAATCTAATTATCGCGATGAAAAATATGGTTCTGTTGGAATTTATTAAAGAAATTCTGTTATATGTACTTAGTGTATCGTAATGGAACTAAATTGCAAGATTATAAATTACCTTTTCAAGATTAATGTCACTGGCAGCATGTCTGTATCGTGTACTTATTACCGATTTGTATAGGCCATCCGTCAAAGTCGAGAACACCGCTGCTTTTTATTCATCGCTTGCCGGACTTACTTTAACCGTAAACCATTTTATATTTCGTTTCTCTGATTCTTTCTTCCTCTTATAATTAAGCCAGCCAATCTCGTTACTCTGCCACGTAATTAATATTCTATCTCTTGCAAAACAAATCGCTTACTTTCGCGCGTTTATTTATCGTACGAAGATATTTGCGGAAACAAATACGAAGATAAATTAAAAGAAATTAATGTTTGTAATGTGCATTTCGATTCACGCAGTCGACCAACGTAATGAATAACATTTCACGTATACAGATTGCAGAAGGTTGTTGGAACATTTTAACGTTATATTTCAATTTGTAGTTTAAGTTGGATTTTAGTGCTAAATATCTCTCTGCCTCGAACGAAGCTGAAGAAAACGCCAGGAAATATTATTTTGCTGCTCTTATCGCGTGTCATTTAATTAACCGCATTTTCATTGGCAAATATCGTTCACCGAAATAACCTGCTGGTCTCACCCTGTTTTACGACTTTACCCTCGCGATGGTATCGCGATGAATCTCGTTTCGAGTACGATGATGGATGTTAGGAACGTGTACGGTCTCTAGCAAGCTTTATAATCAAGTTTCGAAACATCATTCACCGATCGGTGGATCGCGGTTGCAATTGGCCCATTAGCCGCATCCAATTGGCCGTATCGCAACACACGTTTCGCTGTCTTTCCCACTACCTGCTGTTGCTTATCGTTCTATCGCCTGTGTGTACGATATTGAATTATCGGATTAATATCGCGGATCGTATCATCGCGTCCCAAAGTAATCATGGCAGTGCATTGTGTGTACGCGAGTTGTTCTAAATTCTAAGAGATTAATTCGTCGGAGTTTGAAAATTCGTATTTAGCTTTGAAAATTTTGATTAACTTTTAAATGTTTTGTAGTTGTGACGTTGGAAATGTTCTAAATTTTGAATTCTACAATTCGTTTCAGTTTTAGCTCTTTTGATATATTGTGGAGTCCGGATCTGTTGGAAATAAAAGTGTTCTTTGTTTATGATTTCAGCTAGACAGAGGACAATTTTTCCTTATTTTACGTTATATTATTTCCGTTTAATTTACTGCACTTTTTTAGTGGAAATTATAATTTTGGAAGATGAAAGAGTTAAGGTTCCTTCTTTCTAATATTTTCCTTTTGCATCAGTTCAACACTTTCGTTATTTTAAATTGAATCATTTGTTAACTATGTGAATAAATGTGAATAAATTCCATTGCTAATATCAATAATATCAATAATCAATAATGAAAACGTAAAGATTAGTAGTATAATAAAATGGACGAATTACACAATGTTCGCATGACGTATTCGTGTACGGTACATAAAAAGATAGCATCTACCGTCATAAAAGTCACTTTAGTTATTTTTTCACGTTAACTTTAATTTTCTAGTATCAAAGCGAAAGATTAATCGATTAAATTTTTCCATGAGAAATTACAATAGCATTTATCACACATCGCTGGCCTCGAATTCATAGAAATTGCCTTATATTTCGCGGCGAGACAAGATTTCTACGAAATCCATGAGAATATTAAATCCTGCTTACTTGTTTCTCGTCGAGTCATCAAGGTCCGGGACACGTTTTCCATTTTCACGAGCCACGTATCTGAAACAAGAAAGACAGCGTTTCAATTCTAAAGAAATGCAAAGGGAACCAAACAACGTCCAATAATCTCCACTTATAAAAGCGCACTCGTTTAAATGTTTAAAAATCAGAATAAAAATGAATAATAGTCGTTTCGACTAGAAGCAACACGAACAGCACACAAAGGGAACCTTCGTAAATGAATTTTCGCGGCCAACTAATCAAGTCCTCCATCTGTTCTCTTTAGTTCTCCGGATTTGTACTATGAAACAAAGAATCATCAGAGGACCATAGTTAAAGCGGCGCGAGTGTGTCCGTGTCATGGAAACGAGAATGTCCGCAACAGCTCGAAATATACACACGCCTTAATTTTATGGCAGGTTGCTTGGTCTGTTCTCTATGTCTGTGCGTGGTCCGAGGAAGACCAAGCCACATTCGGCCAAGCTTTACGACTTCACGGTTTCTGTGTTCGCGGCTGTGGGTTCGAATAAACACGGTACGCGGTACAGAAATGGTCAGTAGCAGTTGGCCATCCGCAATTGTATACCGCGACTATATACATACGGCGGATCGAACTCCATCGAACCTGAACAACGGATCGGTCTAATGGCTTTACTATCTGCACGGAAAGTTCGTTTAATGGGAAACGAGTACGTGTCTGGGCGAGAAGCTCTTTGTTGAGTGGTGGTTTGATCTCGTACCGTTTTTCAACTGACGAATGGCATATACAGTGGCTAGGAAAAAATATTGCTATGCTGTTGTTTTTATCATGGCAAACATTGGCAGTTTCTAATTTTAGATTTTAAGCTTCCACGATGCGATGGCTGATGGATGCCATGCTTTTGGTTACTTGGCATCGATCGTGCTATTCGTTGCACTTTCGCGCCAGTGTTACGAGAATGTCACGTAGGAGACGCAAGAAATCACGAAATTGACGGATCACCGGTGATCTTGTCACACGCTCAAGAAGAGACAGTAATAGGATAGGCTAGACATCCTGCATACCACAGCCATCGAAACAATAAACAAATAGTAACGTAATAGGCGCCTCTGAGATACACCAGACGACAACCTCTCCAGAAGGATTAAAACCTCGGTATAAAAACCCTCCAAAATAAACGCTCGAACCAGTCTCTTGTAACACTTTGAATCATTCTGTTGTAACACTTTGAACCGTCACTCTGTTGAATTTGCATAATAAATTCTATTATCATATACAAAGTTCAATTTCTTCACCTTATTCGTGAAACGTTCGAACTGCGACGCGAGGAGATCACCGGCGATCTATCGATTTCGTGATTTCTCGTATCTTCTACGTGACAATCTCCTCGCAGTTCGAACGTTTCACAAATAAGGTAAAGAATTGAACTTTAGATATAGTAGTCAAATTTATTGTACGAATCCAACAGAGTGACGGTTCAGAATGTTATAACAAAAAAGGCGTTGAGTGCTGATTTGCCAGGGTTCTTATACTAAGGTTTGGTCCCTCTGGAGGGATTATCGTCGAGTGCAAATCAAAGGCGACTATTCCGTTACTATCTGGTTATTGTTTCGATAGCTGTGGCATGCAGGATGTTTTGTCCACCCTATTACTGCTTCTGAGTGTGTGACAAGAACGTTGGAACGCGTTTGAACTCGAATACGCTATGTTCGTTTCATAGAAAGCAAGCGAAAAATCAAAGCACATTCAGGCATCGATATATATAGACCTATAAATCAATTGGAAATCAGGCTAGTTCTATCATATATTCTATAATTCCAACTATTCGGACAATTCAATTTATCCGCGGACGTGCGTCATTTCCGCGTTACAGCGATGGGTATAGCGACTCATCAATTACCAACATTACACCGCGCGTTTACTAATGCGACCGAATCATAACTGATAACGTCTGTCGCGCAAGAACGCTCGCGAGGCAAGTAAATAACAACGATCGACCTGATGCATCGCAATGTGCTCTCGTATCACAACGAGCATCCGTAAACAAATGATCTACATTAGCATTAAAATTACTCGAACGATCAACGTAGCCATGTAGTTTAACACGAGGTTACACTCGCTGGATCTCTGATCCTAATTTTCAGAAATCGACCTCTATATTATAGCGAATCCTTATTGCGTTGCGTCACGATGCCCACTCCTTGTACGTGAATTTACACGCACGATTTCCAACGGTTTGTATGCGCGTCGCCCACAAACGATAAGTAGATATGTGTTCTACTGGCTTATTGGCAAACGTTCCAATTTAAACCTGCAGAGTAAAATAATGCTATATAAAGCCATGTTAAAACCTGTTTGGACCTATGGGATTCAACTATGGGGAACAGCGAGTAATTCCAGCATAGAAATTCTTCAAGGGTTCCAATCAAAAACTCTAAGACCCTTAATAGATGCACCTTGTATGTATGTTACCAACGAAACAATACATCGCGACTTTAAGATACCTACAGTTAAAGAAGAAATATCCAAATTCAGTAAGAGATATAACATAAGAATTAACAACCACCACAACCCATTAGTCACCCAACTACTTGCCACGAAGATCAGAATCTGTTTCATATTTTCAAAAGTTACTATTGAACCGAAGCTGACGTTAAAACATTAACCCTCTGTACTCTTATGTGGAGTGTAACATCAGCTTTTATCTCAGGAGCTTCTTTGTCGAGTTCCACTCGACATTCTATTCATGTCCACCTTTTTTCTGAAACGTACGAAAAAAAAGCAGGGATGCATCCTGGAAATTGTTTCAAGATATACCATACACTTAAAAATTACAAAATACAACAATAGCGTCAATAAAATTGGTATTTAAGCGAATTTGTTTCTTCCTTTATTTATTTAAATTGTCTTATTTGTTAGTTCAAGTAAATTTCAAATAAAACACTTAAAAGCGTTCGGAGCTGTTGGTAACAAAATTGAAATAAAATTCGCAGAGCAAAGAGTTAAGAATATTATCAAGTGCCAAGAATTCGAGGATCGTAGTAGCGTTAATTACTATACCTAATGTATATAACGTCGTATATGACACAAGAACGAAAAAGGAAAACTCTTGAGTAACTATGAAAACATGTGACACGAAAGATCATGGAACGTCTGGTGTGCCCTGTATCTCGTCAATGACAGCACCGAGTAAAACATTTTATCAACATCCAATAAATCTACCCCTTTGTCCGATATTACATACTCAGCGTAGCGTGACCCACCCCCTTGCGTCATTTGCATCACAATTTGCCGGACACCGCGCACGCGGCGCTTGTATAATTACCCGATCATAGGCGGTTAGAGCAAAAGTATGGTGGCGCGAGCGCGTATCACTGCGACCGATCGTTGTAATCGTTCCGGCATGGGATAAAAGCGCGGCAGGGTTGGTCGGTTTCTCATGGTCACGAGTCGAGAGGGAGTTTCGACAGGGAACGTGGCAGCCAGGGTATGGGGTGCCGGGATTCCGGGGTTCGCAGGATAATTTCACGGTCCGCCGCGCCAGCGACTAACCGGCTGACCGCTCGACACACGCTCGCGACGCTTCTGTGCAGATTTGCGCGCCGTCGAATCGAGACTCGCCGTGTGGTTGCGATCTAACGCGGTTCCACGGCTTCGTCCACGACCGATGTCCATGGCCGCAATCGCCTGTTCACACGCGCCGAGCGAAGCTGAGAACCTGTGAAACTCACGTACAATCTCGCCAGCTGCTGATTGATCTTGCGAACGAGGATAAATTTGAGATTTCAACTGTTCAGAGATCGAAGCGGTTAACTCGAAATTTGAGGAATTTTCGCGCGAATTTGATCGCAAACGCGTTCATTGGTTCGTGTTTGCGGTGAACAAGCGGAGTGCGTCGAGTTTGATACGACGTATTGTTTCTTGAATTGTTCTTTCTTCTTTTAGACGATTGTTGGTCTTGTAGGTGTTTCGAGGGAATAGACAGATTTCTATCGTTTGAAGAAAATGTTTGGTGTGAAGTTGACACGAGAGATCGTGGAATTTGTATTCTACAGTTTTGTCGAATCCTTATGTTCCAATTTTGGTTTACTCTGTCGTAAGGAACGAGAAGATTTTCAGTGTTTTATGGGAAGGTTTAGTGTGAAATTGAAATGGGAAATCACATGTATATTAGCAATAGCTTCTTCATTATTTCTCCAATTTTTATGCCACGATCTTGGTATTGTTTTAAGGAACGACGAGATTTTTAATGCTTCGAGGAAGAATTTAACATAAAGCTCAAATAGAATTAGAAATAGAAAATAGTAAAAAGTTTGATATTAGAAAGTGTCAAGGAAATTTTCTTAGTTTAAGCAACGCTCTAATACCAAGAATATACAGAGTGGTTGGTTACTGGTGGTACAAGCGGAAAGGGGGTGATTCTACGCGAAAAAAGAAGTCGAAAATATAGAATAAAAATTTTTCATTTTTTTTTCCAGCAATTTTTGTAACAATAAACTTTATGATTACTTCATATTATTTCATTATGTATTCCTAATTTTCCGTTACGGCAAAAACAAACTTAAACTGCGATAATATCCACTTTATAACGAGACGTGATAAAGTGCACGCGTACCGAACGAAAATTCAAAGTCGATTTTCTCGAAAACAAAGCCTCAAACGAAAAATTTTTATTCTATATTTTCGACTTCTTTTTTCGCCTAGAATCACCCCCTTTCCGCTTGTACCACCAGTTACCAACCAGCCTGTATAATCGTAACTGAAGTTTCCACGCGATTATACAGGGAATTTCAAAGATTTTGCTGCGATGGCAAGCAATGAGTAGGTTTAAGCGATTGATCGCAGACGAGTCGCTTATCAAGAATTCGTATCGTTCGAGTAGGAGATTAACATCGACGATTAAACCTTTGCAATTTGTGTTATTCCTCGGGACAGTGGCATAAATCGAGGGTGGCGCATAATCCGAGATAAAACGTTTGGCAAATGCAATAATCTATAAAAATGGAATCGATATTTAAACCGTACGGAGATTACGGGAAAGGCAATCACACGGTCGATCGTGAATTATTTGTCAGGGCGTTGCGTTTCGTTTCGGACTGAAAGATAAATTGGCTGAAATTCAAATTAATCGGAGAGAACGTGAAACAAAATGGCGAGTACCGATTCGAATAAAATGCCCTGCGCGTTTGACACGGCCTCGTGGGATTAAAAATCCTACCGTGTACCCGCGAATTTTCCAATCCACGGTTTAACACGACATTTTCAACATAAACATAGCAGATAAACCTACCAGCTACAAAACTCTCAGTGGGAATAAAAATTTATTTAAGCCGAGATTGAAAATATCTTCTTTTATCGTGTCTTTGTTATTCATTAAGTTGTAACATACGATTCTTCTCGTTTCCTTCGATCGATGGTGTAACATCGGACGATGCCTATCGATTTGATGTTCACGAATGTTGTACATAAATCACTCAGGTAATTAAAAAATTATATTTTAGAATTTATCGTAATCGGAGGACACTAACGTCTGAAGAAATCCAGTTGTTCTAAAAAGAAGATTTCATTTGTGAGATTAAAGCTCGTGTCACGTGCGCTTTAACAAACAGCAAACAAGAATTTGGATATTCGATTGAGTAAACAAATTTATTAAGAGAACTACATTCATTAACTACGCGTACTGCTTTATTTGCAAACAAATCGATTACCCATATTTGATTGTTTCATTAAGACAAAGTACAGTATAAACTTGCATCTACGTTTCAGACAATTAAAATTGTTATAAAAAACGATACCTCCAATTACAATTTATCACAATATTTCATTCTTTGTTTGTAATTCTACCAAGCCAGGTTTAAATCCAATTGTTTACACAGGGCTAATGATAAGTAATGGCGTGATAAAGTTTATTTATACGTTGTATGCCTGTCCAATTTATTGTAGCAGTTCTTTCTAGCGTAAAGAGGTTTAAGCGTGTGGCAATGAAACGATCGTAAAAATTCACAAAATTCAGGAGACTCGACAATTCTCTGTTTGAATTATCTCCGACGAAATTCAAATAGAAATTTACGCTCGCGTTTTCCCGAGTATCTGCCGAGACGTTAAGAGACAATCCATAGCGGTGAGAGCACCTACGAGACTCGAGCAGGTTTACGGGACCATTAAACCGGAAATTCATCAGCGCTGCACGATGACGACAGTAAAATTATCCCGGCCACATCCGGCGGCCTGCTTCGACGCGCCAGGTATTTTCATCTACGTAGTAAGCCGCTCGCTTTCTAAAATTAGCAACGAGAGTTCGAAGAGTTAATCCTGGAAAAGGAGACGCTGTGTCGCGATGTGTTTCGTAAGTGGATCTGTTTCGCCATCGAAAAGCTTTCACCCTGAAAATCCATTCATTCGATATTACCCTCTTCTCTGGTCCAAATTTCTCGCTCGAAGCAACACCTTTTTATTTCGTTCTAATCGCATTTTCCTTCTTCGTCGTTCGTACATCGACCACATCCGATGCAATCGAATTCTCGATTACAACTTTCCAGTAATAAATTAATGCGATCACAGAGGCCACCTTTGATCTTTCAGAGACCGCTATGAATTTCATTTTTCTAGTGGTGAAGTTAATCCTTTGGCAGGTTATACGCGAGTTTCTGCCTGTGTGCACAAGTGTACGATGGTAGTAGTTTAGATCTATGATGGTCGCTTTATACTCGGAAGATCGAAACAGTCGAGGGACATTTTGCAACGAGACGACTATTTTTAAAATCGTTCAAAACCAGGTCATCGTTAATTTAGGTATGTTGCTTAATTATTATTTAGGTTGGATACAACGTTAACTTTCACGCGAAGGAAGCTGACTCGTCGTCAAGTGCAAAGATCTTTTCTTCTCACGTGTAAATTGAATTTGAGATAGAAATAAAGCCGTTCGCATAATTTCATAAAATAATAATACGTATATAATATGTAGTACATAAATCAGAGATCAACAAAGGTGAAAGAACAAGGATTCTTCTTCTAAAATACTTAATTTCGTGTTATAACATTGTCACCTAAAATGGAGCATTAATTATACAATATTTGTAGTAGTTATATCTATAAAGATATAAAAATGCATGAAAGCCTGCGATGTAATTACAATAAGATAAAAAATTAAATAAAATAATATCTTTCAAACTTTCTCTCGGTTCGTAACTGTCGGTATGTGTAGGAGTATTTGAATAAATTTCGTGCCTCCACCATGGTGTATACTCGCTTTTCATCCTCACTGTATAAACAATCGCGTGATACTCCCCTGTTTCTGTTCTCATGTCCAACGAAGCTACGTGATCCCTCTCGTTCCCTCTTGTCCGAGAACACATCCAAGCAGCTGGATATTTAAATGCAAATTGAATATATAAAGCACGGTGCTTGATCCTGCGAGTTTCACCCTCCCCATCCTTCTTCCAATGGTAGGTTACGCAGAAAATATCCTTTAGATTAGATAGAGTCACGTTGCGGACCGGTCCCACGACAGTTATAACCTGGTCACGTTTTCCACGACGTGCCGGACGTAAATAGATGTTGATCGATTCACACACGATACTGTCAAACTTATAACCACGTGCTTCGTGGATCTTCCGTTGCTTTGTTTCATTTTCGGGATGTTGGATACTTCTCAGGGGATATACTGCGAAATATGATGGATACTAAAAATAAGAGACGAAGCGGATTTTAGAATCTTTTTCGTTGGTTTGCTGGACAGTGGTATATTCATTCAAATAAGTGATAAATGGTTAAAGAAGATCAAAGTATTTTATTTTAGTAAATCTTAGAAAGTTTTTGGTTGGTTTGGTGGATAGTAATATATTGATTCAAACGAGTGGCAAATGGCTAAAGAAGATCAAAGTATTTTATTTTAGTAAACTGTATAGTAGTAAGTGTACTTTAGAATGTTTTTGGTTGGTTTGGTGGATAGTAGTATATTGATTCAAACGAGTGGCAAATGGCTAAAGAAGATCAAAGTATTTTATTTTAGTAAATCTTAGAAAGTTTTTGGTTGGTTTGGTGGATAGTAATATATTGATTCAAACAAGTGGTAAATGGTTAAAGAAGATCAAAGTATTTTATTTTAGTAAATCTTAGAAAGTTTTTGGTTGGTTTGGTGAGTAGTAGTATATTGATTCAAACAAGTGGCAAATGGCTAAAGAAGATCAAAGGCTAGATCCTGATAGTTAACTACCTGTGGAAGTCTTCGTAAAGGAGAAGCATAGGTGAGAAATTTTTGGTACGTTAGTTTCAAATCGTAGTACTCGTCTACTAATACGTAACACTGATGGAATTGTTCGCAATGATCTCTTTAAGCATTTTGCTTTAATGTCACGTTACATGAGAGATTTCGATAGAAACTAAATTTGGTGGCAACAGTAGGCACCTTAGAACGTTTTAATAGATACAGAAAACCTACCAAAAGAAAACCTTACGAATCCACTGGTAGGTTTCAGACGAAATTTTCACAGTTTTCCTCTTTCCTCTTTGCGCTTGGGACGTCATAAATCGTTTGAAAACTCATCTAGTTAACCAAATATTGCTTCTTTCCATTTTACGTTACACTTCTGTCATTCCAATTAGTAGAAAAAAAGAAGACACTAAAATCACTAACGTTAATAGTCAACTTAAAATCCTCTGTTATCCTAAGAAACATTCTCGTTACAAAAATCTATCAAACCGAACAAAATGACGGAATCATTGCAAGATGTCAATATTAATTAAATGGTACAAGATGTACTAAAATTAACAAAAGTTTGGGTACAAATACAATAAAGAAGGAAACCTCGAACTTTTTCTGAGCAATTGATGTATTTCACGGTACGAGGATAAAAGAATTCATAGCGAAAGACAGGAAAATTTCAACGTTTAGTCAGAAAATACCATAGATTCTAGGCAGGTAGATAAAAGTACGGTATCACGATGGTCGAACGATTTCCTTGTTGCAGTATGGACATCGGCCGATAACGGCTGGTGCCGCGATAATTGTCGCGGCGTAATTTTTCGTGCCGGGGCACTTTGCAGCCCGGAGCACGGAAATCCACCGACTAAATCCCGCGGCACGTTTAATACCAGCATCTCTCTCTCTCTCTCTCTCTCTCTTGAATAGGGTTCGCTTTAACTCGACGGTACAAAAGCTGGCCATCGGGCGAATGTGTCCGAATGAAAATTCTATAATTGGATCGTCTGCTCGTTAGCCTCGAATCGGCTTCCGTTAACGCTTCAAATTCGTTCTGGTCGAGCAAACGCGGCCAACCAACCCCCTCGATGGTTCAACAACGTCCAAGCGAACGGAGGAAAGGGTGAGAAACGCGACGGAAGGGTGTGTATATTCGAGACGAGAATGGCGAAATGGCGCGGAGAAGAACGCGCGGATGGGTCGTCACAGGAAACCGCTTATTTAAATTTGTACGAGGGACAAGTATCGCGGTTCCGACATTAGAAATTCAATGGGTCCAAGGTATTAGCATGAACGATCGACGTGGTAATCGGTGAAATGTTATTAAAGAGCGGAAACGAAGTATGGCTTGAGGAGGTGATTGGTTAATGGGAGGCTGGTTCAACGAAGTCCGGGTTAAGCTGTGCAGTTTTCTTCTACAGAGATTGTTCTGGTGTATTTCGCGGTTTCTCTTTGGAAATCTTGTGAGAGATTGTTCTGCAGGTGGAATTATTAATCTCTTCCAAGGCGGAATTTTTGTAGCTTGCGAGCAAAATTGTCGATAATATAAACGCGCACTTTTGGGTAGCTTTGTAAAGAAGAACATGGTACGCTGAATTTTCAGAATATTTGCAATCTCTTTCATCGTAGGATATTTGAAAGACGACAATTATTCTTAGAAAATCTTAGGTTACTACGGTATTTATTTGTCAAGGAAACGTGAAATCGATACTAGTGAGAATTCCATTGGTCGGAGGAGGTAAAAGGAAAAGGAAGAAAATTGAAAAGGTTTGGAAAAATGTTGATAGTTCTTGACTCTGTTATTAATTAAAAAGGAGAAGAGACGAATCGCTTGTGGTTTAAGAACAGAAGAAACGAAAGCAACTTTCAAAAATGAGCAAACTTAACGGAGAAACAAAGGAATGGCCTATCATTGAAAAGGAATATAGGGAAGATGAAAGAATTGTCAAAATATTTGCGTATGCAGTTTCTCGACTAAACAATACTTGGCATCGAAACGCCTGTATTGTTGGAGATTGTCGCACACTCGTTCTCGACTCGGTTCGCAAACTTCAATCCCGTCTCGTAGACGCGAAGATTGCAATTCCACGACGAATACCGGGCCAACACTCGAAAACTTTATTAACGAAAACGTCAACGAAATATCGTAGCCTCCAATATTCAACAACCGGTCGACACCTGCGTCGTTCTTTTTCTCGCTGCCTCGCGTCATCCCGGCCCCGGCTACGGTTTATCGGAATTTTGTTAAACGCGGAAACTCGATAGCTTCGAAACTGCAAGAGAGTGCGAGGCTCGTCGAGGTTGAAGGGCGCTAGGGCCCGACGAAGCTACTAATATTTTTCGCATAAATGGAATTCCGCGCTTCACTTTACGCCTGTCCTACGAATCGAATGTCACACAGTTGGTTACGATGGCCAGTTACGATCCACGTGAAACGGACAACAGAAATTTCGTTCTTTTCTACGGTCGAAATATTCACAGCCAGCGAAGACAAATTAAGTTTCACGAGTTATGTTTGTCGCAGCGTGCATCGTATTGCGTTACATTTGCAGAACAATTACAGCGTACTTTAATCCTCAATTTTTATTAACGTTGAGTCATAGGTGATAGCGAACAGCTTAGGCATGGGTTTGGTTTTATAATTTGAATTTTATGGAGTAAAATGTATAGAGAAGTATAGACGGTCATTTAAAACGTACAATCGAAAGGGAAATAAAATAATCGCTATTAATCTTGTTCCAAATTATCGTGTATTTATGACTTAATGTTTTGTAATTCAAACACATGTTGTAGTCCGACTATTACTATTGGGTTGGAAACTAAGTGATTGCAAATTTTGTCATTAAGTGGTATTGATAAAATCCGCAATCATTTAGTTGCCAAACAAATATTTCTGGGTTAATCTTTGAATAACCACTCGAGATACTTGGAAGTCGGATCGTCCATCAAGTATTCGTTAAACGCAAAGTACCGTGGAAGAATTAAAATATACGTAAAATACATTAGAGGCAATCGTTCGTAGAAATCGTATGGGGTATTTTTCATGTTGTATTTTGTTGTTTTCAACAGATATTACATTTGGAAATTTAATTAAAAGCCCACATTCGGAATACGAATACTTTGTAAAAGCACGCTGATAGAATTTCATTTCGATGCAATTTCATCTGCGATGGAATTTCTTAAAGGTTCAATGAATTAATTTGCTCAGCCATTCGACGTTGATCGTCAGCTTCTTTATCAGAGGCGATAAATTCTTCGAAGGTGCTTCCAATTCCTCGGATTTTATAAATCACCTACCGTGAAAAAATGATCGGAATGCTCGGAACGCTGCAAATCAGGGATAAACAATTACTCGTTACTAAAAATAACGAACAATTTTCAACGAGAAATTACAATTTTTCGATAACAGTTCTTTCACAAACAATTGTAGTTCTTATTTTTCCCAACAAGCCGTAGTTCAAACAAAGACATTCGTGTTCCAGAGAAATTCATAGCACGAAGCATACAGTTTTAGTATTAAGATATACTTTACATTAGCCTAAATTTCTATTCAAACTTTAATTTTTAATTCTTAATGTCTCATGCGATACGTGTCATATGTACGTGTCAAGATATTTGGAGAAAAGGAGGTAAATTTGAAGTTAAAATTAACGGAAGAAAACTGCAGGAAATTAACAAAATGTTCAGCGATTCTCACTTCAGTCGGAATTTTAAACTTAAAATTTTCCTAATTACAAGTAAAATGAAATTTTCATTAAAACTGATTTACAATTTTCGCGTTTGTAACTTCATACTTTGAAACGTGTTCATTACCAGTGGTTAATTGCAAAACCTCGAATTCGCTATATTGTAGTATCGTGGACAAATGGCCTAAGAAATATCTGGCGATAAATAAACAATATTGCGGGGAGGCCCAAGTACCGTTAGGCCAGAAAGGGCCTGGCAGTTTTACCGGGGAGTCGAGTGGGGAGGAGTCGAGTCAAGTTGAATAGTCGTGAGTTGGAAGTCGAGTGGGGAGGAGTCGAGTTGAGTAGTCGTGAGTTGGAAGTCGAGTGGGGAGGAGTCGAGTTGAGTAGTCGTGAGTTGAGATTGAAGTCGAGTAGTCGTGAGTTGAGAGTCGAAGTGTGAGGAGTCGAGTAGTCGTGAATTGAGAGTCAAGTTGTGAGTTGACAGTCGAGTGGTGAGAAGTCGAGTTGTGAGAAATCGAGTGTTGAGTTGTCGAGTTGTTACGAGTTGTAAACTATTAGTTGTGAGTTGTGAATTAACTATTTAGTTATAGCACATTACTGTATTTTTTGTAAATTTGTAAATAGATCTATCATTGTAAATAGATCTATCGATCAATAAACTTATTATATATACTTATTATATAATATAGTTAACAAAATTTTATAAAGTTCTCTTTATATCTTCCATTTCAATTAGGTTTTATCATTAAATCTCGATTGAATAATTTGTATGGAAATTACCAATAAGAATGTATCGAGTATATTTCGAAAAGCAATAACCTAGGCGATAATTCCATGCAACGACTCAAGACTATCGATCTTCGCCTCAGGTCTGATATCTGGCCAAACAAGTTGGTCGAGAGTTCTGGTTCATATTACTGGACACAGGATCTGCAATTACCGCACCCTTCTACAATCGTCCTCTCCATCGTTTCCGTGTGCATCGCCATGGATTAAGTTCGCGTGCAACATAATCACTGCTCGAAGAACACCCGGACAAACGCGTGCGGCGCGTGTACTCGTACAAGTTCGAGACATTAAAGCGAACAGGGCTATTTGCAACACTTAATCCATCACAGTTATACTAAGCTTGTTCGCCAACACTGTTAGGATAGTTACGTACCTAGTGCAGTTTGCAGTCTGTTGTTGTGTGTGACTTTCGGTTAATAGATCGTGGTCTGGTTGAAGCTGACGGTCGATGTGCGACGATTGGTCAAGTTAGCATATTAATTTCGTGTTTCAGATGTTTTTCTCTTTGGTCATTTTTATTGGACTATGGAAGAAGGTTGCGATAAAACTGAATTAAAGTTGAATTTTGTATTTATGTAAGTTAACGATTTGAAACTTTGCAAGATTTTGTTAAAATACACGCGAGAATTAAATTGAATATTACGGCGAAAGAAGGTGATAGAAGTAGACTGCTGATATTTGTGGAAATTCATATTTTGACGGACACAAATAACACGATTAAATTTTGATAGCAAATTTTCTTAGTATATATCATAACAAGTGTTATATTTTCGATATTTTGTATATTTTTGCATATTATTACTTTGACTGCCACGTTGGTCATATATGACTCGCCACGGTTTCTCCTGTGACGTCACGGTGGTCATTGGTGACCGGAATGCTTGAACACAATTACAATTATAAAATTACAATTACAATTGTAAAAATTGAATGAAGATTGAGAGTTAGGACATTTTGAATTCAACCGATAAATAGAAGATACTTTGAAATAAAAAATGCCCCATTGAACAATTAAACATTTTCATTAGAACATCAACAAAAGAAAAAAAATGAGAACAAACCTTGCATCTAAGGATGCACTGTGTTTAAAACACTGTGGCGTCTTGAGAGAAACATGTGATTTTGGCGTGGCAGTCAAAGCGTTAGCTGCGTCTTCTTTATTTTTGCATCTTCGAATCTCACGCAAATGTTTAAATATTGTCAGTTTAATGATAAGCCGTGTTTCTTACTATTTATAGGGAGTTTTTATTCAAATTCAGTATGTTGCGAGTTGTCGATCAACTGCATGTCGCTGTAAAAATATTTCAAAACTACCATCCGCGTGACGAGAATTTCGCAAACGACCGATAACAACGTTGTGCTGAAAACGTGGATCGTAGGTTGGAGCAAAAGCTGTGAACAATGTGTTTGTCCAAGCAGATGTCGTAACGATACAAGCGCGACCTCGCAATGTAAATTTGTCCGGCGGGCTAATGTGTTAATAATTTCACAATATTTACGTAGCTACGTCATAAGCTATCGACAGGTCGATGCATAGGGTCGCCTCTAGCAATGGGATTTACCAGGCTAATCTCGAAGCCCTATTCAACGTTAATCAGTTGCGCTACGCTTCGCTAATCACCGACTTACAAGCTGCGGTCTCTAATGAAATAACTGCTACCCATCAGCACGGTAACTAGGAAAAAGCTGACGAAGAGAACGAAGCTTAGCCAATTTTGCTATGTTTCTATCATTAGAACAATTCCAAGCTTCATCGTAAAATACCAATTATTATATTGCTGTTTCCTCGGTAGATTCGGCGAATGTTTATGCAAAACGAAAGCGAGATAGGAATTTGTTTCATCGATTACGTATCACCGTGTGTGCTTTGATCTTGATATTTTACATATTTTTGTGCATTCCGCAAATTGTTCCTTATTTAAATTGTCCATAAATGCGAGAAAATGTATAATACGGAAAAATGTATAAAATATTCAAATCGTAGTACTTATCATGATATTTAATGGATAAAACAAATCTCAAGGCAGATTTTATTTCTCTAGTTGCATTTATAAAGATCAACATTTGTATAAATATTCGCAGTCTACTCGCGAAAAACTATTGTTCAAATTCCAAACATCAAATCATCAGCGCGATGCCGATTGCTATCTGTGCATAGTGCGCGCTGGAAGCTTTAAACGCGCGAATTTCGGCGGCTGACCATTTTCAAAATGGGAGAAAGAGAGCATAAATGTTTCACGCGACAAACGATTCGTTTTACTCGGAGTGTACGGTGCTTAAGCGGCGTCTACACCGCCACTCCCCAATACTCTGTTGGCCGCATCGAAAATCCTCGTTGAGATTAGTGTGTGCTTTTTGCACACGCGAATACTCACGACATGAAATCGGTGTGTATATGTACATATGTATATGTGTGTGTTCGTGTACACGTGACCGCAGTCACAATTCGCGCGGAATATGCAGAGAACCGGGAATAGCGTTTCAGGTATTTTTTTTTTATTTTTAATTCGCGGCCTGGCCGACGTGCCCCTCGACGCTCTTTTCATTTCATTTCGCGATTTATGGCACCGCAAGCGGAGAACATCGAACAGTGGGTAACCGGTGATTTACAGACGAATCATAATCGGCGAGGTATCGAGGCGATTTATCGCGAGATATCGAAACGAAATAACTTGCCAGCTCGTCTGATCAACGCTGTCCATCTTCACTTCCTTCACGTGTCAAGTAGAAAATTCGACTGTCGTCGTATTAGACAGATTTTTATGCATAGTCATGTTCTTTTGTTGTGTAGCTAAAGAATTGCGACTTCAGTGCGAAGGAATATTTTATTTTCTAAATATAAAAATATGTACTTTACTTTTGGTGTTTTATATATATATTTTCATCTGTGAACATGTTTATTTTTGCATATTCACACTTGTCATAAATGCATACGTATTTTCTGTCTAGTTATCGCGTTAAATAAGTACGGAGGAAAGAAATGACGAGATATTAAATATATTACCATAATATAAATGACATCGTGTCTTGTTCGATATTTCGCTTGAAATTTCGAAGATGTTCCGTATCGAAAATTTCACAAGCGTCGTAGGAAGAAATTTGGTTTTATTCCATGAGAAGCAAGAATGGCAAATGCTTACGCAAAACTCTAAAAATGTAACGATGCTTGGTTAATAACGGGATCTCTTTCATACGGATATCTACAAGTTGTTTTACCTGGATTGAAAGTATTCCTGAAAACTTGTTGAATGTAAATTTAACAATGGATTCTTCTAAACGTTGGAAAATCGCCGGAGAAGTCCACGTGGAAGAGGCGAAGGTACTTGACGAATTGCTAAAATGCCTATCAACAAAAGCTCTACGTTAATTCAGGCAAATATGCGTAGAAAATGTACGGTCAAGGCAGAAGAAAAACGCTAAAGTTCAATTACAAAAATATTCCGCTTACAATTTCAAAACAAAAACATGTCTCTTTTATTCCCTAGAAAATAAACAAATCTATAAAAAGGAGAATCGACCTACTAGAAAAATCCATCTTCGATCGGTGCCGACGTATTCCAAACAAACGGCAAGCTAACGCTATAACAAAAATGAAACAATTTCGATAAATCTGAAGATTTCGATTTATTTGAACAAATAAATATACGACACGCTCGTTTTCTTCCAATTTCATTTCGACCTTCGTGTTTAGGGATATTATGCTGGAAGGGCGTGTCTCTGCCAGAGGTTTAATCAAAGAATCTGGTGATTGATCCCGCTGGTCGGACGAAAACGGTGATCCGATGGTTGGGGTAACACGGAAAAGAGGAGTAAAACCGGGAGCAGACGGTGCGCGTAATGGAGGCAATAGCTTATCCCGATTACTTTTAACCCGAAACTTGTCTTCTTTGCCCTTCGATCCGTCCTATCTCCTCTCAGTTTCGTTGATTCTCCTGCCCTCCGTTTACCGATGCAACTCGTCCCTTTGTTGACCACACCGGCTTTGTCGTTCAATTTCTTCGATTTTTACCTAATCCCTTGAAATTTCTATCCCGCCACCGATATCTTTCGTCTCGGATTTTGTCGATTTTGCCCGAAATTCAAGGGAAAATGTATCCTGCTTTCGTTTCCTACGTCGGACGATATTTAGAATATTTGTATTTTAGAGTATTTTCAGATATTTCACAGAGAACCGGGTTGATATGCTTTTATCGTACGATAGATTTCAGGAATTCGCGAAGCTAGAATTTAAAAGTAACTTTTACGAGGAGATGTCTGCCGAGTGAGTAATTGACTTTGACGTTCCAAGTACGCGAACGAGAGCAACTGGCCGAGGATCGTGGTCGCGGCATTAAGTTCGGAAGATTTAAAGCGAGGGACGTGTGTCTGGTGGCAGGATGTTAAAAAGAGTGCAAAGGTCGAAGGTAGGGGTCTCTTAAAGATAACGACAGTCGAGTAATGAGACTCTCTCGACCCAGAACGTATACTCAACCGCGTAAGAGAATTTCCTTCAAATTTTTGAATTGCTTTACTTAATCCCTTCGATAAATATAACGAACTAGAAAAAAGAAAAATTATATTGCCACGCGATGATCCTATGACATCATATTATAAGTAAAAAAAAAAAAAAAAAAAAAAAATGGAGATGTAGCTAAAAAATAAAGATAATGAATTATTTAATTTTCAAACATTTGTTAAAATTCCTATTACCATTTTCGAGATATTTTTCGGCGAAGCTCATAATACGATAAAGCCTTTGATCCAATTATTTCCATAATGAAAAATCATGTATCCCGACGATTCGATGATTACCCTGTAGAATGGAAGAACAAAGGATCCGGGAGGAACAGCCGTCGAATGGCAATTGAACGCTTTTATGGTCGATATCGGGGCAAATTTTTCGCGTAATTTGCAGCTGGTTCGTGACTGGTTCGACGGGGGTTAATGCGTGCACATTCCTACGAGATTGGCTAGGGGCGTGATATTTTACGTCCACACGATGCCGTCGCACGGATCATTGGTTATTGTTTAACGATGTTTCACGCAACGACGAACTGCATCGTCTCGTTACCGGGACCATCTGATAACGCGAAACCTTACGCTGCGAGGCGAGCCTATAAAAAAATTTTTATAGTTCTTGTTCAATCAAGTTTTTTATAATTCTTGTTACAGTGGACGCTATTCGTGTGATAATTCGTGTAATCATTTTTATTAAATATATACGACACTCGACGATGGATCTTCCTGACGCCTTCGCGACACAAGCATAATGCCATCAAAGCGTAAGGCCGATATGCCTAATGTGCCATCGATATCCATCGACGGTTCTTCCGCCGAATATTCGGAAGAATGCGTACGCGGCAACTTACTTGTATCAGAAAATTGCAACAAAGAAGGATGTAAATATTAGAAGATTTAGAGAATTATTAGCTGCAAAATTAATGAGGTTGTTTGAAAATACAAAAAATCTTTGTCATCGACGGAGTCAGCGTCATATCGCCGTTCGGAAAAATGATTCCGGAAGAAGCATTAGACGCGCGTGCAAACTATGTTATGCAAAAGATCAAAGACACGGGAGAATTTAAAGAAAACAACAACTTATTGTCCAAATTATTCCGACCAAACTCAGTTTTCAATAGAACGCTTCAAAGTTTTACATTCTAAATAATTTTCTTAATAAACCATTTTCGTATTACTTTTATAACAGTTCAATAATTTTATCACTTCCTGTGAAATATCTTTTCAAATACCTGCGACGATCCTTCGCAAGTAGTCAAATAAGCATCACCCAAATATGGATGACGCGGCCCAATTAGAAACATTGCTGTCGCCCGAATATGGGTGACGTGGCAGTTAACGTGTTAACGGTGTGAGTTGAGAAGTCAGAGAGTGTTGTCAGCGTTGTGAGACAGTGTGGTCCATGTGAAAGAAAGCGTTGGAACCGTGGTGACGAGAGTTATTAATTAACTATTTAGTTGTCTTAATTATAGCACATTATTGTATTTAATTGACGTTAAATAACCGTCGTTTCCTGTTTAATCCATTTGAAATAAATAATAATAAAATCTTACAATCCTAAAATCCTATATAGGTGCTTGAGAATTTCAAAATTGTTGAAAAATAAAAGCAAAGGAACACTAAGCTTACATTTAGAATTCATATTAAAATAGTGTTAGATTTGTTTAATAAACGATTTCCAGGATCTTCGTCGATATACATTTGCACGCGTCTCAGCACTTTCTTTGTCTCACCATCTTCTATACCACACTGCCAACGGAACAGTTACATTCATCTGTTTTTCGAGACGCTGTGCACACACATACTTCCATACACTCATATTCACATACGTGTTTCACTACTACGCGGCTAATCTAGTCTAGCACACAAAATTATACATATCTCAATAAAAATATCTATATTAACAATTACACTCTAATGCACTCACAACCGTGGCAGACGAACCTTTGCACGATCCTTTGCCCAAAAAGCCAACCGACTCTGCCAAAATTTCATTGAAAACGCAGAGCGAAAATGATTCGCGGTACACAGTGGAACTAGTGCGCGTATTTTCTTGGGTAGAACGGTGCAGCCAGGCAGACGCGCGTGAATTTTAGTGTCAGCGGGGTTATAGTACCAGCAACAAAGCCAGCCGGCCAGAGACGTTTGTATATCGTGACCACAGAAGCGTGTAGCTCTTTACCGTCGCTTTACATCCTGCTTTCCTACGCTTTGCAACGCGTAACCTTTTTGTCCCACCCACACCTTTTCACCGTTTGCCTCGTCCTTCTGTCTTTCTTCTCTTACTCCCGGCGCCGCTTTAGCATAACAATGGCGTACTAGAATTGAGATCAGGTTTGAACCGCGTCCATAAACCTTGGCCAACTCGAAACTTAACTACCGCCACATTGGCCTAAGAGTGTTCTTGGTCTTTGAGGACAAGGTTCGAGCGCATGTAAACGCGACTACAAGCGCGAATAGCAAAGATGCTGAGAATTAAACGGGTAATCGCTTCGCTCTGAGACTTCGTGGCTACTTTCCGCTAGCGAGTAGGTGGAAAAGCTTGATGGGCATTTGTCGGAAGTAGAATTACGTTGATGACGTTCTTGGTCTTTCGGTGTTTGAGAAGGATACGAGCAAGGGTTGTAACAGATTAACGAGGGGGAATTGATCGATCGAAGTGTTAGCAGCATTTTATCAAGTGTTTCATTATGTGCATAAAATCATGCGAGTGTTTGATCAATTCCACTTCTTCTGTGTTTATTAATTTTCGATTAATGTTCGATTCTGAAGAATCGAAATTGAGAATAAAAAAAGGGAAATAAAATTTACATTAAAAAATTGTATCAATTTCTAAACACGCGAATTAAGAAAGTCTTCCTATGAGATGTTTCATTTCACAACAGTGAAGGAATCGAAGAAATTGCTACGACGAAGTGAAATAAATCCCTTGTGAGGATCTTTATTTCCTTCAAGAATTATTGAAATATATGTAATTTTGTATGCTACTCTGAATCAGCCCGCAGTAGTGATACACATATATACGTGTGAGTATGTGCGTGCTGACACACACGTAATGGGTATCTATGAACATCTTATAAATCACACATTAAAAAAATAAAAAACTGTTCTATTATTATCTGTACATCCAATGAAAGTGTTTCTATTTATTTCGCCGATTACGATCCACAATCCTCTACAAAAATAATAACTATAATTATATATACAGAGTGGTTGGAAACTGGTGGTACAAGTGGAAAGGGGGTTATTCTACGCGAAAAAAGAAGTCGAAAATATAGAATAAAAATTTTTCGTTTGAGGCTTTGTTTTCGAGAAAATCTACTTTGAATTTTCGCTCGGTACGCGTGCACTTTATCGCGTCTCGTTATAATAGATCTCCCTGTAGATCGTTGTCTCGATGAATATTATCGCAGTTTAAGTTTGTTTTTGCCGTAACGGAAAATTAGGGCTACATAATGAAATAATATGAAGTAATCATAAAGTTTATTATTACAAAAATTGCTGAAAAAAAAGAAAAAGACCGAAAAATTTTTATTCTATATTTTCGACTTCTTTTTTCGCGTAGAATAACCCCCTTTCCGCTTGTACCACCAGTTACCAACCACCCTGTATAATATTATATTATATTCAGTCGGTTAACAGTCGGGTATGGAAGAAAGTGCTGAGACGCGTGCAAGTATCGATGAATATCTTTGAAATCGTTTATCAAATAAATATATAACTATTCTAATATAAATTCCAAGTGTGAATTTAATGTTCCTATACCATTATTTCGGCTATTAAGATCCAAAATTCTCAATAATATATAATATTAAATTATAATTAACGCGACTGTTATCAAGTAAATCGCTTCGATTCACAGGATTTCAAGGAAGAACACCAAAGAGACTTCTCAAGAAACGCGAAAAGTCTAAAAAGTCTTGGAATTCATCGATTTAACGAACGAGAGCTCGGGCACGTTTTCGTTCCTAAATTTTACTCAAATGTGGGAAGAACGAGCACTCGGTCGCTCCAGCTAAGCCCAAACGCGCTATAACAGACGATATATCAGATCGCGAGCAAAGAAGCGGTACGTTCGGACGTGGACGTCGAGGGGAGTGCGCTATGCCTCGTGAAAAATGCGATGAAAGAGGGCAGAGGACAGAGGAGGGTTCGGCCATCGAATCTGCCGTCCCGTGAAACAACGTTAAGCAATAACCAATAGGCCGTGTGCGCATCGGCGGTGCAAACGTCAAATGCCATGCCACGTGCAAAAGCGGTTGGAAGCGCGGCGCCGGTTTCAAACGTGGTCGCGACTGGTTCGCGAATTACGCGAAAAATGCATCGACGTTCACGATTGACTGGATAACGCGGTTTCCAATTACCGGCTCGTCCGCGACGCTGACGCGACGTGTAATCGTCTGGACGTACCCCCGCGCAATCATCTTCCCTAATGACCCGCCCTTCTTCCACGTCAAGGGGTCGTGCTCGTTTCCGCCCCGAGGGTTGTAGACGAAGAAGCTTTCGGACCGCGAAAATGCAAATTACCCGGTACAGGATGAATAATAATCGAATGGAAAGACGACTGGCTGTTAAGGTCTCTCTACAGGGGTAGCTTTGCTGTATGAATAACGTGGGTTGCTCTGTTTTCATTATTTTTCGCTTTGTCTGCTTTTTAATGGCGGAGCCCGCAACGATGTTTTTTGAGGATTATCGCAGCAAGATTTTTAGGAATCCGATGGCGTGTAGCGGCATTTCCGAAACTGTACATTTTATTTGGGGAAGGACTCGACTGAACGGTTCTTCTGTTTTCTTTACGTTTCGCTTTTTTTTGCTGGAGTTTTTAATGGCGGAACGTGAGCCGATGGTTCTGTAGAATGATCAAAACAAGGTTTGAAAAACTTGGTACTATTTGTTGGGGTTTGCGAGGTGCTAATACGAAATGTGAAAATTGCCGCAGAATGCTCTGCCACGCGATTATTTGCAAACGCGGAGCTTACGATCCGGTACTATACAGATACTTTTATAGACGTCTATGGTATAGCTGATAAAAGTTGTTACTCCAGCCCTTAGTTCCGCCTATCAATTTCTACTATCAGAGTACAACTTTCTTTGTAAACTACCATACTCTAAAACAATCGTACAACGATTCTTTCGCAGCTATCGCATTTGTTTCTTTATTAAAGTTTACTTCGAACAAAAGGATAGTATTTACTCTCGTACAAGAACGAAACAGAAATATATTCGCATAAAACTTTCTCGTTAATAATTCTTTTACGATTACCAGCCTTGCTTCTCCCATTGGACTTCGCTTCAAATAAAGAGACACGCAAACATGTGACAACGAGACACGGCAATACATACGCGATTTGTCACTTTTAATAAAACTTTAATATTGAACGTAGGTTCCTTAATATATTAATCCTTAATATATTAATACCGATAACGAAGAAAATCTTTCTTTATCGTACGAAATATAAATAAAAATAAATTATTGTCACATAATTCATCTATAACTTTTTCTGTCTTTCCGGCAAATATAATAATTTTCCACAGATTTCCTAGTGAGAATACAATAGATATATAGGAAGATATTTGAAAATTTGCCGTGTATAAGTGTAACAAACTTATTTTTAACTAACATTGAAGCTGCTATTTAAGACGAAACTATTTCTACCAAAACCAGTAAAAATGACTGGTCTTTAAAAAATACGTAACAACAGAATATATTTATATTTATGGATTTATTACTTACAAAAGGAATTCCATGTTATGTAGTACACCTTCTGATATTATTAGCCCATCTGGGACCATGATCTCTAAATGACAATTGATACACTTATAAAATTGTACAACCAGTCATTTTAACTGGTATGATAGTTCTACTCTTAGCATCGTGATCGATCCGAAATTTTCCTGATAACTGACACCATCGTATCGAATGATACGCGTGTATAAAAATTGTAAAAACGCGTAGGAAGTTGTACAAAAAGAGGAAACTGGTTAATTCGAGTTCGGTAAACAGATTTTAGCATCCTTTTACACTTTGACGAGTACCATTCATTTCGACTGGCATTGATACAAGTAGCTATGATACAAAATTATTTTGATTTTGAATAAATACAAAAAATAAATAAAATTCGTTATATTATTCCATTTACATAACAGAAAACACCTTAATGATTTAACTAAAGAAGTAAAATAGTCAAACTCGAAGATGGTATCCCGTTGNGGGGTAGCCATCCACATGTTATTTAGCAATTAAGTTAGAAAAATTTACCAAATGTTCAGCTGGCCAAATTGTAAAATGCAAATTAAATAATAAAAAAAGTGTGCTGAGAGTATCTTGTAAATCACATATTAAATAAATATGAAACTATTTTAATATCATTTCTACGTGTAATGTAAGTGTTCCCATTTACTTATTTCACCCACTAAGATCCAAAATTCTAAACAAATACAATGGCACGGTTGATGAATTTTACTAGCAAAAAGCTAGAAATATGAATTTGCATAGATATCCGCAGCCTAGAAAAATTTACCAAATGTCCAGCTGGACAAATAGTAAATTAAATAATACAAAAAATTTACATCATAGATTATATTATATTACATCATTGTGAAGAAAATATGTAACGTGAAGTAGGAATTTCAAGATAAAAATATAAAAACTGTCATTTCGACTAGTGCGGTAGTACCAATGCTAATCGCGATCAAATTCCATATTCTCGGAAAACGAATCGTCGTCTGAATCATTCCAAACGTTCTAAATACTCAGTTTCACGTGACGAATCACGCTCTTTCCACACGTAAAACGATTTCAAAGTCAGCCTGTATAAAACGAAGTAAAATTCGTAGCACGGAAGTACGATACCTGGTCGGTGGCTGAAGGGGTTTTGGACAAAGCGTTGGTCATTTCTGCGGCCAGGGACGGTCGTCGCCTAGCGGGGGAGGTTTTGTCGCGTCGGCGTTATAACGCGCGTACACAGTATAATCCCGCGTACACGTAGCCAGATGGCGAAATAAAATATCCGAACGCGAAACGGAGACGCGGCGTGGTAAAATCGGAATTTTTCGACCGGTTCGAATTACGCCCGCTCATCCGTGATAGATTTATGATCAGCGTGGATACGCGTGTATCTCGTCACGACGTGCGCGACCAGGCATTTGTAGTTTTTAATCGCTTTCAGAGAGCAGCACGGTGCACGCGCCTGCACAAAAACCCCTTGTGTTCATTGGTTATCACGGACCGCGTTTCCATTTCGCCGTCCATCGCCGGACGGTCATCAGGGGGCTAGTGATTCGACGATCCCTCGCCTCTCTTTCGTCCATCCTGCCGAAGTGCAGTTGGTCACGCTTCGTATTGTTCTTTTTTCAACCCCCGCTCACGTTTCCTCTCTGTCCGAGATGACGAATGCCTTGACAATTTGTCAATCTCCGCGCTTCTTCCTTTTTTGTTCATGCGACATTGTTTTGCAATACACGTACTGAAATTATGCGCTTTAGCCCTACTTCGATGGTGTTGAGAGAAAATTGGGAGATCGTGAGAATCGAAGAATAAATTGGAGTCGGTAGATTGCCGGTCTCTATGCCTCTATGGAAAATTTACAATTTTGTTGAATATATATTGTCTTGGCAACTAAGTGACTGCCGATTTTGTCATTAGGTGGTAATGAAAATATCCGCAATGACTTAGTTGCCAACCCAACACATTCATTCACGCGTTTCCTCTCTCTATTACAAAATACAAAACCTGGACACTTTGTAATTCCTGCCTGTATTCTCTCCATACTTTAACAATTTTTTTAAATGCACGGCTACCTATTTCTCCGATGCGAGTATTTTTCGTGAAATAGCATTTATTCACAGAGGATCGTGGGTGGATCGACTCTTATATAACAGCATATATAATTCAATAATGCGATTTCGCTGATAAAGAGATTACGATATATATCACAATATATAGCGTGAGATATTGATTAATATATTATTAAATATGTGACTAATTCTCTGAAAAAATTCATCCTTTTTCGATGAAATATATCCTCCTGATATCTACGATATAAAAATTACATGGACAATTTCCTAAATCCAATAGCCAAATATCGACGATGATGGAGCACACGTTAATCCAGCACTTTCCGTTCCTTTCCCTTGCCAGCCTACGATTAAAATTCACATAATCGTTTCAATAACCACGGAAGTATCATCGAGCTGTCGATTATCGTAAAACCGTGACTCGGCTGTAATTTCAACGTCCACGCCCTCCACCACTGTTCGATATTTCGTCACGAACGTCTGCACACAGCCTACACAGTTTGATGGATCGCGTTCCACGAAATTGGGTCGTTGAACGTGCGTTACAGGCTATCAGCGATCGTGCAACGATCGTTACGTACTCGAAACCCTCGACGTATCGGGAGGAAACGCGCAGAAACGCGTCGATGAAATGTCTTTCGAAGGTGGCTTTATCTTCTCGTCGGTTGTTTCGTCTATCTGAGCTTTCCATTCGAATGACTTACGCGCATCGATTGCGCGTTTCGATTCTACTCGCCTACGTCGCTCGATTTGCCGTTATCTGTGCCACAATTCGCGGTCCTGTTTGTCGAAAATATATTCTTATCGCTTTCAAAACGTTCGATGAATACATTTTCCACGTGGATTTCTTTCTTCTTTATCTTCTTTTTCTTTCTTGTTTCGTCGAATAAAACATTCGGACATCGCAATTTCTTACAAGCCGCCTCAAACTCAAAGAATAAATATGAATTAAAAACGACGAGACTCGATGTAACAACTTGCTGAAAGCTACCTGCAACCACGAAAAATCTTACCAAAACTCGCTGTAAAATTCCTAAAAACCAACAGAATATACGCCAGAATATAAGTCAGAAATGACTTGGTTTCGACCTAAGAAATTATTACAAATTAATTTAATACACAAAAGAATTCCACCAATTCGCCATGAAATTCCAAAGAACAAACGAAATACATGCTGTAAGGAAAACGTAGCTTCGTAACTTATTGAATCTAGTTCAGATTTTCCTGCCATGTGACCGATAGAAAGGAACGTTTTCCATGACGATTCGCATACGTTAACCATTCGCAATTCTGCGGCGATTATCCGCATACAGCAGTGGTCGGGACGCCGTTAATTAGACGGTAGACTTTAATTTCGAGCAGGCTGCGATGATTAGAATAAGCTGGCGCCAGCGACCGCGTTATTACGTTCCACAAATCCAGGGTGGCCGCGATTGTATTCGAACTGTGTTGGCGGTAGCACGCGAGACGCCATGCAAACTATCCACGCACGAAAAGATACTTTTCGCCAACGACCTTTTGTTGCTTTAAAGCACAAAGCATCGTATCTGAATGGAATGGTCGAGTGTTGTTGCTTTCGAAAGGATTTCAAGATCTTTGTCGTCGGGTAGGATAACAACGTTACGTGGGAATTTAAATGTTGTCTTTTGTTTCTCAAGGTTGCTACTACACCTTGTACATTTACGTGTTTTTATTTCAACCGAGCTTTTTCAACTTGGCGAAGCTTTCTTTCGTTTCGGGGTTAAAAGAGTTTGCGTTTCAAGCGTATCTCTTTACGCTCGTTTAACTTTGTTTCTTTCTCTTTCTGAGCATCGTAACGTTTTGTTGGTTTCAAGTTCTTCTACGTCGGTTTTAGTTAGAAATTAGCGCAACGATTTCCTTATGATCGAAACGATCGGAATTATTTGATAGTAATCATCGTAAAGGGAAAATCTCAAGCTAGAGAACTGTAGGAAAACCAAGCTACGAAAAACAGTAAGGAAAGCAATTTTCATTCTCAGCTGAAAATCACTGGATGCTGTATCTGTAGAACAAATTTACTACATTTCTATTGTAAAAGTAGGAAGAAAAGAACGAAGATTTCTTTGAAACCTAAGACAAACTAAATGATTATATCGATGATAAAAGAGATCTTTCTCAAAACAGATTGCCTTCTTTCAAAAATTATACAAACAATTGATTAAACAAATAACAAATAGATTTGTGAAAAGATTTTAATCATTCTTCTTGTATATCTAACGTTGTAAAGTACGTACGTCACGAGTACCAAACGAAACAACAGAAAATTATTTTACTATTTCAACAAATCTCGCGAATCTATGAAGACGCGATATCGCGATTCTCACGCGTCTCTTCTCAGAGAACTTCGCTGACGTTGTTTTCCAATTACTTACAAATATATTATTCTCTTTCTGGCAAGAGAGAGAGAGAGAGAGAGAGAGAGAGAGAGAGAGCGTTTCTGTTCGGGAGTCGGATGCGGTTTTACAGACACGCGTGACATCGTACGTGACTCCGCGTCTCGCATACTCGGAAACAATTGCGAGATGCAACGCGGAATTGCGGTAACTTGGTGAAATTCGGCCCGTTCCCGCATCCGGTGAACACACACGAACGAAACTATAGCACGAAACGAGAGAATAATCGGAGAATGAGCTGACAAAAATTGTTTTTCCGAAGTGCGAATGGTACGCGTGACGTTCGTTTGATTTATTCCCAATACTCGAATATTATTTGTCCTATTTTTATATTTATTTTACAAATGCAGAAAACGAGACGAATAACAGTAATAGTATTTTCTATGGTATTTAGAAATTTGAATAAATATTCAATGACGTAAGATTGGAGTTTGTAGAAATCTCGATTCGAATCCTTAAATCACGCAGCGGATTTTGAAAACTGAAGTTATCAGTGGCTTTTTTAAATCACTCGAACGTTTAGGAAAATTACATTTATTTCGACACTCGGATAACACGTTAGTTTCTCTGTAAATTGGAATTTGAATATCCTGAAAGCATCTTCTTGTTTTTGGCAAGCGTTCGATTTTATGTTTCGGCGCCGACTGTAGCGAAACGTCAGAAGCTAAAGGAATCTGATTCTCCTTTTAAAGCGGATTGAGCCGAAATCTCTCTTCTCTTCTTCTTTTCTTTTATAGATGCTGATCTAGGGATCTTCTTCTCGGACAAAGGTCCCTTAAGGTGTCTGATTGGTTGGACGTTGGACTTCTTGAAAACGGCTGACCAATCAAGAAAACTTCGCGTCTTCATTTCGTTTCTATTGTATCTGCAACGATCTATCCGAGAAGAGACTGAAGTAATTCTCGATTCTCCATAAATGAGATCACTTCAAGTACTACAGTTTCTTCAAAGTTTTCACGCTTCGTTTTACACGTTTTACTTTTCATTGCTATTGGGATGTCTCTCGCGCAATGTAATTCCACGGTTCTTGCACGCGATTCCATGGAATTACAGCGCGCAGTTTCAATAAACAGTGACTCGATAACATTCATTTTCTCGCAATTCTATCAACTTGGATAATCCTTCGATTAGTCGGCTGACGTATTTTCGATAATATCGTTATGCGATATTTAAGGGCGATAGACTAGCCTAATCTCAAAACCTCACAAGCTTCTAGTATCGAATCGTGCGCAAAGCTTCAACTTCCGTGTCACGTGCCGCGCCCCGCACGATCCGTAACGCGAAAACAAAATTTGAACGGGCGATCTGCGACTCGAAAAAAAGCTATATCTTGTGATAAATTTACCTAACGATATTAAGACAGTTTAAAATTGTAAACAAAGTCGATAGTTTGAACAAACATTGGGGATCTTCTCAAACATTTTCAAAAGAAAGACCCCGATGTCTTTCCATCTCCGACAGATATAAATAAATGTAGCGACTTAGAGCAGTTAGTAATTATCATTTGTTAACCGAAGAGTTTACATCCGTCAGTCTATCAGTTAGTTTCAATCGAAATCGAGTTGAAAATTATAAATATTAATTGCATTGACTATGGAGTCGAAATACGTTCGTTAAGGTTCAATTAACCGACAATTTGTATATCTAAGAGCGATCGACAATACGCATATTCAAGGTGAGAATTACAATTTTGTATATTCTCTTCCCTGATAATTTCGTGGTTGTACGATATTCGGCATCGGAATAAAATTATTCGTCGATAACTATAATTGGCGATTAAGAATATTAAGTATACGATTAATGCGAATAGAAATTTTGTGTATTAATTGTATATACATATATATATTATAATTTATATTATAATGTGTTGATAATTTATTTCGAACAACTTTAATCCTCTCCCGTGCCAGTATTCCCGCACATAGCAGGTTAGCCGAAACGTGGAATTTATTGCCAGTTGCATTAAACGCTAGTTAACGCTAGCCATGTGCTTGCAATTTGTTGATCAAATCGTATCATCACATTCAAGAAAACGCGGTAATTCAATAGAACGCAACACTCCGGATCTTCAATTTTCAATGATCCGAATGTTCAATCTTCGATGCTTGGAATCTTCGCCATTTTCAATGAAATTTTTGCGACGCATTAAAAGAAGCGTAGAATTGTAGCGGCACTCGACAACAAACTTTCCAACGATTTTTGTCCCGCGGCTTGCTACACAAAGACCCTATTCTTCGGACAAGATGATTGCCAGATGTCGAAACATCTTCATAGCATATTTTTCACTAGCCCAAGGACCCACTATAAATCTTAGGATTTAGCTAGAGAGCTAAGGTTCTTCAAACGAACAAATAGTCCTTGCCTTAACAGTCCCTAAATCTATCATCTACTACGGAAAGATACGGGAAATCTGCTTTTCTCACGTACGATGCTTCCAGCTAGTAACTTTCTCTCGAGGGCGGTTAGCATTCTTCCTGAACCACCAACCTAAAAATTAACCAATTAACAGCAACGTCCATTTCCCTCACTTTCCTAACGAAGGTTTTCCTCGACTAATCCGACGATCTCGTATCCTTAGACACACCCCATCATAGTGTTCCTTTGCAACATCATCGCGACAGAAGTTCAGTTGGTAGTTGACTAGAGCTTCTCGACGCATCCTGAGCAATTATCATCCGAACTTGCTCCGCGACTCTGCTGAATCGCTATAGTAACGCATCGTCTAGAAGTCGAACTTGCAACCGCGAACCGCTAAATGCAATCGCGAGCTTTACGTAAAGTGTACATTGAGAGTGTTGATAATAAATATACTGTTAATTATACTCTAGTACTTCTTCAGAACCTATCACGACATATCCGCCTCAGAATCGTTTAAAAAATTTAAGTACGAGACATCTATCACTGCGCACCAGTATTCTTCCGGTTCAACGTAGACGCGTGGTAAATCTACGAAGGAAACCTTTCAACGATTGTCACTGACATTCCAGATCCAACCACTTTTCCATCCAAGTAGTTACGTAAGTCGTTACAATCGCAGAAAGGTTAAAAACGCTTGTCGCGTGCAACCGTGTACCGTTCGGAAAGCTCTCTGTTTCGGTAATTCGTTGCGGTTTGTCCGTTCCATTCCGCCGCGTAATCTCGCGGAAAAGGAAATGTTCAGCGTTGAAACAAAGAGGGCGGTTAACGACCACGGTCGCGGCATGAAAAGAATTACGCGAAATTAAAGGAGACTCGGGCAAAACGTAATTTCGTTGCTTCGTTTCCCCTTTCCACTTTTCCTCTTGTAGTTTCTATATCGGTTCGCACTCTCTCTTTTGCTCTCCTTGGGCAAACAATTCGAGAAATGTTTAAAGCGCGTTTCATTAATTTCGCGTTAGAGCACGCGGCGACTAGAGAAGCATCACAGTAAAATGAATCGTTCCAGACGAATTAACGTGGCCGCGCGTGACGCGCGTGTTCACAGCCTCGCAGCGTACTAATTGCAGAAACAGAGCTTAGCTTGAAGCAACAAACGTAACGCGGCGTAAGTAGTCGCAACAACTGGCGTTAAGCAGTAACGACAATATCGCCGAGATGGCGAGGTGTTTCTACTGACGACAGTCTGACTAGCGACAGGTCTCTTCCACTGTCCTCCGTAATTGTCACCGCTGCTTTCAAGTCGACTTCCGTAGTACGTTCGCGTACGTCTGTATAGTCTGTTGAATTATAGCGATGTTCCTATCGTTAGGAACGTTTGAAACATTGTAAATAAATTTTTGTGAAATAATCTTTTTTGTAATTTAGAAGCGTAAGTAGAGGAATTGTCATATTTTCTATGATTTTCCTTCGCAAGAAAGGTCGGTTTGAATCGTCTGGAAGAAAAGGAGCGGTCTGTGTGAAATGTTTTATATTATTGAAATAATAATAGTAGAAATAATAAGACAAATTGATTATCGTCTTATTAGAGTAATAAAGAAATTGATCTTTGGAATAATAAAAACGCGTGAAATAACTTAATGAATTGAAAAATGGAAAATGAACATTTAATATCTTCAAAATCAATTTTATTTTATTTCTTCTTTTTTAAGTTCTTCTCGAAGTTTAATTTTTGTTAACGCGGCATTTTTGTTAACTGTATGATTCCACAAAAACGTTTTACTAATAACAAGGTAATCAACGTGGATTAAAGTGACAAATGCTTGTTAATAAGCGCAAGTAGCATCCCAAGGGAGGCATAAATATTGCAGAATTGGGCCCAATTCACGTTTAATCATGCAAGGTATTGTTGCGGTGGCTGTACAGCACTGATCATATCTTAGTTGTACATTCTACTTGCTCAACCGTATACAGTCTCTTGTACAACAATAGCTGCCTCTATTCTACTTGTTCAACAATGGACTACCTAACTATACGTAGTTCTATTATGTGTGTGTAACCGTAAACGACCTGTGGTTGTGTTACAATAGACGGTGTTACAATGCCTGCCCACTTACACACGATTCTATATTACTCGTCTGACTGCCACTGTTCCATTTTACTTTCCTGGTACGTGCCCTACCACATACGGTCCCAAACTACTAGTTCACCTATAAACGGCGCGTACTACTTAGTTAAGAGTTATTAGTGCATAGTATGTATATTTAATAGTAATAATTAGCCTAACTTCGTAGTTTTGAAGAAGAAAGAATTATCGAGTACAATTATCGAGTCTTCGATATCGATTTCGAACCAATAAGAAAATTAACAAGTGATAAGTATACCTGAAGATTTCAAAGATTCTAAGGTTTGTAATTCTGAATTCTAAGAGAAACTACTCCACGGTCCCAAATTGCTGTCCTTTCCATTTTCTAAAAAATTTTCCACAAAGATTTTTCAACCGCAGGACATCATACCACGCAATCAGTAGTATAAACTCGTATTTAAACCGACAGTAATCATCCAGACACATTGTACAGATATCCAAAATGCCTTGGTGTACCTTTCTTCGTCCTTCTCTCTCTCTCTCTCTCTCTCTCTCTCTCTCTCTCTGATCCTCTCGTTCCCTGTTTCCCTCGCTCCATTGCCTAGTTTCCTCTTTGCACAGTCAGTCTCGTCCAAGCAGGGCTGAATACACACACGACCTTACTACTGCTGAGAGGCAGAGGCTTCGCGTTAACTAAGGAAAGTCAATATTTAAGTCAAACTAGTTCTCCCCTCTTAAATTAACGATTTGCGTTGGACACGTCTGAATAGTCTCCGGTTGCGTTTCCGCTTTTCAAGTCGGTCCGGTTACCTGACATCTTGCTGGTTCACGCATCACGTGCCACAGGTAAAGGGACAGAGAAAGATAGCTAGTGTACACATTTGGATGTCGTTCAAAGAGCCAAGAGTCGTTACATTTCAGGCCACTACCACACTTGCCGACGGAGTTAACTTTGCTTGTTCGGAGGAAAGAACGAGCAATTTTGCGGAACACGGATCGGGGCCTCTCTTGAAGGATTCGCCGCGATAATGGCGGCACCAAGATCGTTGACGTCGTCGTCTAGGTTTGCCGAAACCGATGTGGAATATTAACACGTCGACTGCCACACGAACTTTGTATATTTCGTCCTAGAGACTGCAGTACGTTGAAATGTATCACATCGTAGATTCATTTTTGCGAAATGTTAGACGGAATTTACAATAGTCATTTTTGCGAAATATTACGATAATATCGTTTTTACAAATAAAATGGTATTTGTGTATTTTTTCCCCTGAACATTCCAAGTTGTCTAGATCATTCGCATTGTTAAACACTTTTTAGTCGATGAAATTTGCATTATTTTAAACGATCTAAAAAATGTAGCCAAAACGTGGATCATTGGTGGCCCATCATAGTAATCAACGTGTTAGGTATATTGAATAGTATTTGATGATTCAATATTATTCTTTAATATTTATAATTGGGCTTTTATTTGTTCGCAAGTGTTTATATGACAAGATATATGGTAAATCCGGAAAAATATTTGTAACGAAATACATCAGGAGGATTCACAAAAATTTCGAGAAAATTTAGAAGAACTAAAACCTGCGGAATGTAATTTTTCTACGTTCCATTTTCAAATTTCGCGAGATCTCGTTGTTAAATGCTAATCACGTTTGTTTGCAACGACGTGTTAGTAACTGGAGCTTCTATGAAATTAGTCACACGATGAATACAAACGCGAGTAAACAATATTGAACGACAGCCGTTAAACTACGACTATAATTTATAATTTAACAAATTAGAACCATACTCGTCGTCTCTTGCACGTTCACTCGATCTCAAGAATATGTTAATGGATAGATAAAACGATGCTGGAAACACACAAACACGTAAATAGCCGACTCTCGGATGGCTTTAAAGATATTCAAAAGAAAAGTAAAACCGTGTCAGCTAGCGTATTCCTCTGGTCTCAAAGGGGCTCGACTTTCCATCTTTTTTACTTACCTCGTTAAAACGCGAAAAGAAGACAAATTCTAAAAGGGCAAAGAACAGAGAAAAGACGAAAAACGCGTTCTCTCTTTAAGAAGAAAGACACCTTTTCTTTTTTAACAGAAGAGAATATAAGATTCCATAGCCAGGCATCGGCCTCCAAATATACAGTTGAAAGCGCGGCCGTGGTCGATTTCAAAAGAATTTCAGCCAAGCTCGGCTAATTAAAGGCGAATGGTCGGGCGAGCTTGGCGAATGACGATCCTTTAGGAAGGCAGAAACAGTCGTTGGTACGTCACGTGCAGCTGCCGAGTAACAGGAAAGTTATTGCTCGTATAGCGAGCCAGCCGGACAAATAGTGATAATAGTGGAAAGTTCGCGGCGGATGCAGCCAGGCTGACCATACACAGGGCAACTCCACTGTCTGGCTGCGACCAACCTTTACCGCTGAATTATACGGCCGACCGATTTCCCGCATACGAATGTTCATTTCGATGCTTCCACGATTTGTTTCGATCGGTCCAGATCGCCGGCTATTTTAGTTATTATCCTTCCATTAATACAGCTACGTGAGGCTAAGTACGTAGACGGCCAGGACGTGTTTCGTAAATGCAATGTTTCGTACATCTATTTATGGGGAAGCTGTTGAGAATTTTAGGCAGATATCGAAATGATTTCGTTGGTATGGGAAATCGTACTTTTTTTAAATTTTGCTCAACGCAGCGGAATACCGAAATTTTGTCTCTATTTTCTTTGATTTTTTCTTCTTGTTAAGGAGATTCGATCTTATATCGTTATTTTATCGTTCGATATTTAGACTCTATTTAAATTCTATCGTACGAGATTGTAATCGAAATGTTCCAGCGAAATGTATTTCTGAGCAAGTAGTTTTGCATAGGAATAATTTTGTTTCCTGTTGAAAAGAAATTATTTCATTTTCGTTTCGAATAAAAGTGCTAGAGGTATCCGCATATTTTTTATATTATTTCCTTACGTTTTTTCTCGTTAATGAAATTTTATAGAAAAGCAGTTGCAGAGTTCTATAGCGCTGCCTCGGAATCATTTTTTTGCTATTGGAAATTTCTCCTGGTTTTTCTATTAGGTTGTCCGAAAAGTGTCTTTCCATCGCAAACGTGTTTTTTTACAACAGTGCACCTTCACACAAAGGTGAAACCAAGTCTGTGAAATGTCGCGGTGTTTATCTCAACAGAACAAAATGGATCATTCGACAAAATAATATAAAACAAAAAACGTTGTGTCTATTATTTCGTGTCTATTATTTCCTCACAAGACGAAAGAAACTTGTCAGACAACCTAATATAAAAGAATAGCGTTTTAATATCTTTTCTATCCTTCTCTGCTTTTCTTTCGTCCTTTTCCTTTCTGTTAGTAAAATTTTACTTACAGCAGGGCACCTAAATAACTTGAAAGATTTAAGATAAATGGTAGTAGTTTCAAAAGACAAATTGCACCAACGAGCAGCACAAAGAACTCGTCGGACTCGTAACTAACTGCCTCTAGTGAAAATATCATAGAACGTGTCATTTCAGCAGTAGAGAAGCAAACACGTTAGCCGAGTCCACTCGCACACTGCAATTTGAAACGGCGCGATGTTCGTAAATTGTTCGGAAGTCAATCGTCGAATAAAACGATGCGCCGCGAGCCATGGCGCGTCTCGAGAATTGGGTAAATAGTAATAACACTGGGAAACTTTCGACTTGATGGAATTCACCGGAGTGTACATTCCCGCGCACTCACGGCATTACAGTTGAATTATGCACGTTGCCTCTCAAACGTCTTCGGAGATGTTGCTGCCATCTTCCGCCTCCGTTCGTTTCCTTCAAAACCGCCCACGAATGTTCAACCCCTGTGTGTCAGACTGGCGCGGTTTTACCTCAACGTTAGAAAGAAGCGAAGGGTGGGCGGTTCTTTCGCTGGAATATTCAACGGCGAAACGGAATGCAAACGGACGAGCCGAAACGTAAACCTCGCGACGCGCGACGTTCTACGGGGAAAAGAGGAAAGCATTTGCTTAGGTGCACTTAGCGTGTCTGTGAAACGCGTGTATCCTGTGCGCGCTGAATTTCACCGGTGACGAATTTCCACGATCCGAGCTGCTTTTCCCTGGGTTCGTGTTACGGATCGCTCTTCTCAGCCGACGAACTAAATTTTGATCTTTGAGTTCTTTATTTTTATCTTCCTGAACGATGTTGAAATCTCTTGCTATTTATATTATCATTTATATAGCGACAGTATAGAAAATTTCACTTTTGTGCTTTTAGTACTAAATAATACTGACTTAGTTATAGTCTTAATATTAGAACTACCGATAGTTGACACGAAGCTATTTCTATCAAAGTCAGTCAAAATGATTGGTCTTTGAAAAATACCTAATAATAGAATATTTTTATATTTATTGATTTATTACTTTTTTACAGAAGCAATTCCATGTTATGTAGTACATTTTTGGTGTTATTAATCCATCTGGGACCATGATCCCTAAACGAGAGTCGACATATTTATAAAATTGTAGAACCAGTCATTTTGTCTGGGTGGCATTTCTAGTGTTAGCATCTAGCGATCTAGCGATCGATCCGGAGTTTTCCTGATAACTGATATCGTCATATCGAATGATACGCGGTAAAAATTTAACAAACGTGTGGCAAGTTGTACAAAACTAGGAAACTGGTTAATTGGGGTTCGATAAACAAATTGCAGGACCCTTTTACACTTTGACAAGTGCCAATCGTTTTGACTGCTATTGGTATATGTATCCTTGATACAAAATTATTTTCAGTTTGAATGCATAAAAAAAGAAAATAAAATTCATTATATATAGCATCGGGAAAGGGGGTATACGCTTGGTCTATTGTATATTTAAGTTCGAGTTTCTCGGGATAGTATAAGTTGTAAATCGGAATATTCTAGCTGGAAAGCTTATCGCTTTCTCCATTTCAGAACTAAATAATCTTTTCTTTACAATGAATCGAAGGCGATAAACAATGGATAGAAGACGATAAACAATGGACCGAAGGCGATAAACAATGAATTCCCGCCTGTCGCTCTATTTACGTTCTGCGTACCGGCGGTCGGATTTGGGCCCCGCAGGAAACTTAGCCGAATCACGCTGGGCGACGAACGTGTTAATACTAAATAATAATAACAAAGAGTAATAAACTGTTCTTAGTCACACAAATTACTAGTAAATGCGTAGATGATTATGTATGTGTAGCAATCATTTAATCGATTTACGTATCGTTATACAGGGTGGTTGGTAACTGGTGGTAACTGGTAACGCTGCCGTACTTTCAATGGACACACGTTTACCCTTGAGTAATTCTTTACATACGTATTCTTTAATTAAACGACGTCGACGATCGTGCTATGCTTCGTTTGAACGCATTAAAATGAGAAAACTCGTTAAACTACACGGTGGTTGATAGAATGTTAAAATAGAACGTGGAAGAAACAGCGAGGTAAAGAAAGAACTGCAGAATGATTCTGCGTAAGTTCCATTCCACTCGTTCTCTCAACGCGCGATTCCACCTCGAACACGCAATAATTGCAGTTTTCTAATTTGATCGTACGGATGGTTTGTCGAAAATGTCCGACCTAACGCTTCCATTTTTCCACGCACATCGAAATGTTTGAAATCGTTCATTAAGTTATATACAGGGTGGTTGATAACTGGTGGTACAAGCGGAAAGGGGGTGATTCTACGCGAAAAAAGAAGTCGAAAATATAGAATAACAATTTTTCGTTTGAGGCTTTGTTTTCGAGAAAATCGACTTTGAATTTTCGCTCGGTACGCGTGCACTTTATCACGTCTCGTTGTAAAGTGGATATTATCGCAGTTTGTTTGTTTTTGCCGTAACGGAAAATTAGCAATACATAATGAAATAATATGAAGTAATCATAAAGTTTATTATTACAAAAATTGCTGAAAAAAACGAGAAATTTTTATTCTATATTTTCGACTTCCTTTTTAGCGTAATATCACTCCCTTTCCGCTTGTACCACCAGTTACCAACCACCCTGTATATTCGATATAAACAAAACATATTTAAACAAAATATATTCAACTTAAATACTATGGCATCTTCAGTATGTAGAATCTGCGTGAATTATATTTGTATCGATCTCAGATGCTCACATCTGTACAGCTTTATCAAAGAATGAAAAATATTGCGAGCTTTGAATGGTCCTAATCTACTAGTCAGCAGTTTCTTCGAAACAGTCGTTAAGTCTGTTCTAATTTAAACGTTTGAGTCTGAAGCAGCCCGATCGCGCTGTTTAAATTTTGTATCGAAATGTCCCAGTATATTTGAACGTTACAGACGACTGACGGTATTTTGTATTTCATTGTTATCTTCTCAATAACTTTGATGGAACAAAACTTGAAATACTTATGAACTAATGATATGCATAATATAGATGTAAATTCTATAGAACTTAGAACAACAACCGATGATTTCACTTTCCCTGTGTTTACTGGGAGTCGATCGAACAATATAAATAGAAAAGGACTGGGACTTAGGAGAGAGAATAAAACAGGATTTCAAGAAACGGAGATTGGAGAAAAAAGAAGAAAATCAAGTTAAGAGTTAGAAGGAGAAAGAGAAGAGAGATTAGACACAGAGAGTTTTTAGGAAATACGGAAAGACTTAGAAAATCGATTCTTGAGTTTCACGAATCGATCGCCTGATTTCCAAAAATATTACAACATTACATAGATGTATTTCATAAAAATAACAAATATGATGAGAGCTATTGGGCCGCTTCTTTCTCTTCGCAATCGATTAAGACAAGCGCTATCGCGCTGTTGGGCATTTTTCGACCATGTTTTTTCAAACACCTCTGCCACTCGAACGATTAAACAATGAAAAATGTTGAAAGCTTTGAATGGTCCTAATCAGCAGTCGTTAAGTCTGTTCTAATTTAACCATTTAACTGAGTCAGACGAAAAAAAGTCGAGTTCAGCTTCCTTTATATTTGTTCAGAATATCAGTCGCCATTTTCATAGATGTGTTCTAATAACAAGAGAACGAGTACTATGTGCTGTAAAGGATGAAATCAGAAAAGCTGGAAGAATTGTAGTACCACTCGTTGCGAAGATTAAACATCGACTGGAAGTTTCAACATTATTATCCTTCCTTAACTGGAAAAGCTCGATATTGAAACGTCAAACAGAAATCCTGTTTTCACCATCGACATCTCATCGAAGCGGAGATAGAGGGGCGCAGGAATAGGGAAACACAAAGGGAATAGAAAAGGGTGAAAAAAGGCGGAGAAAAATTGGAGAGGTTTCCACAAAGAGCAGCACCTGTGGAATTTCGCGATTCCCTTTGCCCACCGGCGGGGACTTGGAAACTCGTTCGCAGAAAGTCGCGCGTCCGCAAGTGGTTGCTACGAACCAGTCACAGACAGTTAAAGAGATGGCTAACCGTCGAGTTTTCACCGGTAACTCGTACATCTTTCCTTTCGTCCTATCTTTTATTATTATAGTGAGCATTATAGTGAGATTCTTTGGACGTGGAATACATAGAAGTTGCTGGGATATGATGTCGATCATTACGCCATGATGATGAAAATGATACGGAATTTTGTTTGGAAATATCGATGAAAAGCCTTGAAATCTCAGAAAGAACAATGTTTGATTCTTTGTAATATTTGCTTCTTAAAAACAAAAAATAATTAATAAAAAAATAAAAATATAAATAAAAATAAAACAAGTAAGAAATAAATAATAAAAAATAATTGAAATATTCAAATGTTGTTCATTCTATATGTTGGATTTTTCAAGTATAAGTCTGCGGTTTTCTACATCAGTTTCAGCGGATTCGGAGACTCTAACAGGTCTAGATAATATTTCCAATTGAATTGACTCAATGGACGACTTGTTACTTTTTTTTTAGGAATTTAATGGAACAGTTAGTCGGTCCATATTTTCTAATAATCGCATCATAATGATTTATGCGATAAGAAACTCTAAACTGTGCACCTTCGTCTTCGTCTCGCCTCACGATATTCCACCTTTCATCACCGAGCTACCTCGCTTCACATACAAAACATATATACGTATGCAGCGAAAAGGACTTGTTTTTGGCCACAACAGGCCATTTTTTCCAAGACCAGTCTGCAGGGTGGAATGCTTTCCTTTTATCCTCCGTGGAAAACGAATTGAAGCGAGCGGCGCAGAAATTGTCTAGTCTGAATCAGCGAAAGAAGATGGTACGAACAGAAGCGATAAAAGAAGACAAAGAGGAAAGGACATCGTAGAAAAAGGAAAAGAAGGACCGTCGCGGCAAAGGCGATTTCCTGCAGTTTCGTTTGTTTCGTTTCGCGATGAAACGAAAGACGGATCCTCGCGGAGCCTTTTTAGCAGGTACAGCTATAACAACCGATAGAAAGGAGCGGGCAGAGACGAGACAAAAGATAAAGAAACTAAAGAGAAGACGAGAAAAATAAGGAGAGGTGAAAGAAGGGAAAGAAGTAAAGCAGTCAGCCCCCTTGGTACGCAGATTAGGACGACGTACAGTTGCTGCAGAAAATATTGAAAGAGATGCAGAAACGTTTTATGAATATATCGTGTGTTTCGTACGAAACATTCTGAAATTCTCATTAAACCGATGAAAATGGAAGGTATATAGTACAGTGGCAGACAGAGGCTGAGAAGTATAAAAAGGCAGCCTGAATTCATAAAATAAATTTATATTTAATGCGAGCAACGTATAATACCACCGAATAGATGACTGTTACTAATAATGATAAGAAACTTTCACCATAAAAGTTACTAAAATGCATAGTATATGAAATTAAAACTTTTTCGCCGTTGTACTTGCAAAAGACGATAAAAGTGATAAAAGTTGAAAAAATTCGTAGAATACGAAGACAAGAAAGCAGCAACGCAAAGGCTTCAAAACTGGAATTTGAAAGAAGAATGCACACGAACTGCAAAAACGTATAAAATATTCAAAGAATAGCACACTTCGTAACACTATATCTTATCAATTATCAAAATCGAATATCTCCATTTAGATTCTACTCTTTTAATTGTTTACATTCTGCTCATTTAAATGCATGAAAATATAAATTTCCATCGAAATCCACAATCTAATCATCGGAAATAAAATTGAACGATCGCAAAGAAATGTTGGAAAGGAGTTAGAAAGTAAGAATACTGTGGAATATAAAGACGCGAATATAAAGGACAAAGCACAAAGAATATAAAGCACAAAGGCTTCAAAGTGAAATTCGAACGCGTTACGAGCCACCTCGAATTCCCTCTATCCCCAGGTAATCCGCGTTATCAGAGTCTGACGTATACCGTGGAAAGCGGCCTTAAAGGCGCGCATTAACATCGAGCGAACGAAACTTTCCTAGCCATTTCACTTAATTCGTACGGTGGCGTTGGTCCGTACGTTGCGTAGCCCACAAAAATTGTCCTCGTTGTGGCCAATTACATAAGTGACTTATCTCGACCACTTTCCAGAAACCTTCATTTTGCTAGCAAGGCTCTCGAAGGACTCGTAAAAAGTCAAACCAAGGAGGATTAAGCAATGAGAACTGTAGGGTTACGCGAGTCATCTTGAAACACACCTTTGTATTTAGTCAGTCGCGGTAATCGTCCATTCCGACCGCTCATTTATATCTCGTTATGCTTTAACGGCTGCTAAGAGAAAAGTAAGAAAGGCATTCGAGTGACTAGTATTGTTCGTAGAGAAACCCGAGATACAGTGGCTCGCGAGAATATTTGAATATTTATCACAGAAAATGTTTAAGTATGTGTAATATCATGCGTGTTTTATATAAAAACATGTTCAAGTTTCAGCAGATATATAAAGTTGTCCGAAAAGTTTCTTTCGTTTCATAAGGTGATAATAGATGAACAACAATTTCTGTTTTATATTATTTTATTGAATTAGGTATGATCCATTTCGTTATATTTCTATTATTACCTTCGTGCATAATTCGATAAACTAATATAAAACAAAAAACATTGTGCGTCAATTATTTCCTTATAAAACGAAAGAAACTTTTCGGACAACCTAATACAAGAAAAAAACGGCAGCACATCCAAACCAGCTGGCTGCTGAAGCGAGCAAAACTGTCATAGAAAGAAGACTAAAAAGAAAACACCCCACTGACCTGACTAAAGGAATAAAATAGTCAAACTCGAAGATGGTATTCCACTGGGGGTAGCCATCCACATGTTATTTACCAATTAAGTTAAAAAGATTTACCAAATGCCTAGCTGGACAAATTGTAAAATGCAAATTAAAAATTAAAAAAAAATTCAGCAGATTTATAACAAAACACGATTGGTACGATTATATTTGGCAGATTTGAAAGCAATCTGAAAATTCATATGCAAATGACAAGATATTGATTGCTTATTCAGTACAAAATTAGTATACAGCATAAACAGTCGTCTTCAACGTATAATAAATACCTCAATACCAGATAATCGATAGCATAAATATTTCTGTATTCTCTACGAGATACACACTCGTGGCAAATATCTTGTAATTTCCATATGTAGTTTTAGGTTTGTTTCAAACTTCCCTAGTATAACTATGGTAATCCAGTATCGTAACACTGCTAAAACAATTTCGAGATGTTTCGTATTACGCATCGTATATTCCTAAAGGTTACGTCATTCGTATAACGCGTAATATATTCATGAAGGAATTGCAGAAATTCTCGAATGCTACTGTTCAAGGTACCGTATCGGATGCGGAAGTTTGTCTCTTGGACGGTTGGAAAGGAGAAAAGGCGTGTGGGTCAACATGTCGAGAAACGTCCGCTGGAATTCTGACGGCTCACCTGTTACACCTTGATCTGAGGAGCGCCACAGGGATGAAGTTGCAGTTACAGTCGTTTCTCCGTTTCCATCCCTTGTTCCCTGAACGACCGGAACTTTTTCAAGCGCGAAGGAATTTGTCTTTCGAAGGACTGCCTCGGAAGTTCTGCCCTCTTTAAAGAGACTCAGAAACGATCTTTCGTTTCTCCTCCTTCTTTCTTTTTCAAAATTCCGACGACATCGTTGGAACTTTTCCACCAACTGGTTATTGCTCGAATATTTGTCTCTTAAGTGACCGTGCCTTCTACACGAACAAAGGAACGAGAAGAAAGAAGGAAATCCTTGGGATTTGAGGGCGATTCAAAAATGTTCTTTAACACTGTCGTCCAGTTATCTGCCTGAAGATACTTCTTTCATTTCTATCGTATGGTCGCGAAGAAGAAGCGAGATTCGCCGTCTTCGATTCTTTGATCCTTGCGATTCGATGGAAGTTAAATAAAAGTAGAAATATTCTGACTGATAAATATGTAAGAATATATTAACATATAAGAACATATTATATATGTAAGAAAATATGTCGTTTAAGAATATTACAAGCATCGATAAAAAGCGATAGTTACAACTTTTGCTTCATAATTTCTACTCGAAACTCTGGTGTAAACGATCGGCCATGTAAAATTCAAACACAAAATACAATTTGATGAGAGCAAGATTTCATTGTTGTAACGTTGAATATCGTAACGATATAGGATCTGTATAACGTGAAACTGATAGCCTCGGAAAAAGCGGAATCGATCAACTTGTTTTCTAAGATGCTGAGATAGCTTCCGCCTAAACGTTATATTTCAGGTCGTACGAGGAAGGAAAAAGATCTCCTGAGAACTATTTCATTCGTCCCCTAGAAAATTTCATCATTCCAAAGCTTTACCACTCTGCTCTTCCAAAACGTCGGGGCAAAGGTTTTTCCGAAGCACCAATGTCCTTTTTTTCCTATCATAGACCATTTGTTAAATCATCAAGAAAGGAAGAAGAGGAAGCAAAAGAAGTAAAAAAGAAAGGACAGGAAAGAAACGTTTTATCGCGATCGAACAAGATATCCTTCAGGATGGTCCTCTACAGGCTTCCCTTCTCGTGTCCAGCAGCGATAGGAGGTCTCGTTTCGCATTCGAACGATTCATTGGCACCGTTGTCGTTCCACAGATCGATCGCTTTCGTTCCTCCGGCGTCAATCCACCTCGTCGTTCGAAAAAAGGGCGTCTGAACAGTTTTCTTTGGAAACGACAGACCTCGAAAGCTGCTGCCTCCTGCGTTTTGTACACGGGAATTTGTCGGCCATTGCGGTTCCCAGTCCCGTGTCTGTCTCTCCGTCGACGTTGTCTGATGTTCTTGCTCTGGATCCCGAGAACCAGGGAAACGAAACGGGGAAAATGCCAGGGATCCTTCGTGTTACGCTTTTTCAAGTTTTCTCAGACAAATAGGAACCATAGTGTCTTTCGACTTAAACGGATTATTCTTCTGGAAATTTCTTCTTTCCGCAGAGTTCCGCGAATTATACAGTTTCTGTGTTTCGCGATACTTTGCTTTAAAGATTTATTAGGATTATTCTTCATTTCCCGCGATGATACGTACCGTGATATTGTCTTTTTAAGTAGATTATTCTTTCGGAAGATTGCTTTCCTTTTTGTGCAATTGTAAAGATTAGAGTTGGTGGATTTAGCTGTATTTTAAGACTGCCGACGAAATTCGTTGAAATTTGTTGTGGCTATTTTTCGATTTTTGGAATTATGCTACTACGTATACCATCGATATACCCTATAATGTTATTTTCTTAAGTAGATTAGTTTCTCGAAAATGTATTTTCTCCTTCGATTTGCAGCTCGTTCAGATTTATTACGTGTACTTGATCTTGATATTTGACACTGTTATGCACTACACGTGGATTTAAGTAAATTCACAAGTTTATTGAAAAATGCAACAAAGTTTTCTTAGCCAGACAACAGGAGAAAGGACAAGATCCACGAACAAACAATATCCTGAGTGTGTCATTTTTGAATATAAGCTCGATCATCCATACAGACAAACAAATTAATCAAACATACACGAACGCCAATACAAACATTAAATTCCTCGGCTAAGTGAAATTACCCTTTATTATACAAAAACGTAAATTTCACGAGTATATTTGAGCAGATGGACCGTAGAAACGAAGCTGGCAAATTGGCGTAACCAGCCTGGGCTTTTCGGTGTTTCTATCCCACTGTGGTTTATGCAGGATTTGCAATTTCTCGTGGGTAGAATGGGCTTGCATAAGCCGGCGAGAGCTTTATGGTCGCCGAGTTTATTAGTTTCTAACCTGCGGTCCAGTGTAACTGGTGTGGCGCGAGAGCTTTCCCTATTGCGACTCTTTCGCCGCTACAGATTTCGCAGTTTCGAACTCTGTTACGCAGCTACGCGGGCTTTCCACTTTTGCACCGGCCAAGTCTCGCAATGTACGAGGATCCCAGCGGACAGAAGAATTCCAATCTCGCTTTGCCGCGACCTGCATCTCCATAAACTTTCCAGTCAACGTACCGAGATCTCCGGACTCTCCTGCCGCGCACGAAACCTCGTTCTGCATCCGTTTACGCGATTCAAACGATCCGTTTCAACGTTTGTCGAGAATCTTTCGCCGGCGTGAAACGCCAGTTTATTTTGGCGAATACTTTTGCTTCCACTCTACTCGCGCGCATAATAAAAGTTAAACAAATAGACTGCGGATTTTGTTGTTATTCCCATGGATACGTTGAAAAGGATGGATAGAAAGTTTATTTGCCTGTTAAACATTATAAAGACTGTACTATACTTGGGATATTTTATTGGCTTGGCAACTAAGTAATTACGGATTTTGTCATTAGGTCGTATTGACAAAATCCGCAATCACTTAGTTGCCAACCCAATATATGTCTTTGCATTTTAGTTTTCTATGTTTTGCGAATTTTATGAATTCTTGCGTCTTTCAATCTTCCATAATTGCATATAAATCCGCGGTTTATTATTGAAATTTGAAAGAGACGCAGAGGATCGTGCGAAAATCTTAAACCGTCTGTAATTTATGTTATTTCCACCCAAACCTCGACTTGGTGTAATTTAATTCGGACCAACCTCTGACTTTATGGTATATTTAATGGTATATGCTATATTTAAGGTTTTATGTGTATTTTACAGGAGTTGTTTTGGAGATAGTAATTTTCTCAAGAAATTCAATATCTAAGCTGTTATTATTTAAATTGATGATTAAATTGGGCGCTACCATTTCAGCTGATACAAGGAATATTAAGCGACCTATTTTTCATCTCAATTTATTGAATTTTATTCAATAAATTTATTCAAGTAACATTTCGATCGGTAATTGCTCTCTATCGGATAGCAAATGGAAATTTTGATTGTTTCATTCGCTTCATATCGGGACAGTTTATCGTTACCACGAGCTTTATACTTATACAGTAGTATCTTACGTATATAAAATTTTGGTATTTCTATTTAGATACGTACCATTACATTTGATAGAGAATTTATTGTCAAAGTTAGTGTATAATCGTTAAATTGCGGTTGACATATATTCTCATTCCATTACGATACTTTATATCACCTTCTGTTTTAAATGAAACAGCGGTTCACCGACTCCTATAATTTTGATGTAAGTTTCAAATTATTTAGAATATTATCTTGCTAATTGATATTCACATACAGTGGTGGACAAAAACGATAGAATAAGAAATATAAAAGGATATTATAATTTTACAGAATGAATTTGTATCTAATAAGAGCAACGAATAAATATGGCATACAGCAGAGAATAAACGACAAACAGCAGTATGGTAAACAAATGTTTAGTATAAAAGTTATTAAAATTCACAGTGTATGTTAAACTTTCTTTTATCCGCCACTGTATATCTTAAAAGCACATTCACTGAAAATCCACACAAACAATGTGCTAATCACAACAACGATTAAATCCTATCGTCTGGAACCATCTCTTGTCTCACGTCTTTCGTGCCTAATCGTGGCAATGAGTGAAATTTTCTATGGCGACCGAAGCCTTGGAAGATTAATGGGTCGCATACGGAGAAACGTGGACAAAGAGGCGCGCGTACGTCGATTGATGGCCGCGTCATAATTTTCATCGGGCATCCCAGCCGTCGATTTATAATGACAGACACGCGGCGCGCCTCGGTTCTTCAAACGTCATCGATCCTGCGCCCCGATGAATCGCACAAACCGGGCCATCTGTCACTTCCCACACCGTGAAACGGTGCGAGGATTCTTCGACACGTTCCGTGTCGGCGGATTTTTCACTCGGATATCAGGAAGCCTAGTTTTAAAGTCGGAACACACCTAGTTTAGCGTTTCGAAAGTAGAATTTGAAAATAAATATTAGCGTGGAATGGCAAGTTCTCTTTCGTTAGACGAAAAATTATAGAAAGTTATTGCACGCGGTGAATATTTAAATAATTGTAATTCGAGCAGCTTCTCGATGTTCGATGGAAAGTATCGCACGTTTATTCGTGCGATTTTATTGATCTTTATGCCTCTGTGTGAGTTTCATTCGATGCCTGTCGCAGTTTTAACAATCTGTTTAACCCGAATATTTGTTTTTGGAAAGGATTAGTAATCGGATAAAAATAGACGAGAGTTTAGAGAACCTGGCGAATAAAATTTTATTGCTGTTGTTATTTCGGTTGCTGTTGTTATTTCTTAGTTGCTTATCAAACTATGTAATACGATAATATCGATTTTTGATATTAATCTTTTTCGGGCCCTCTTGTAATTTTCATACTTTTTTAACACTTTGACTGCTACACCGAAATCACATGTTTCGCTCAGAACGCCACGCGAGTATTTTTATTATTCGAAGCATATAATGGCAAAGTAATAATAAATTGACGATGTGAGACATATTATAACGAGGCTTCGTTTATTTCAACAAACTATTCGCATTCGTTATTTCGTCGCAAGCAAAACGTGCAGAATATATTATTGAAACGTGTAGAAGATACTAGTAAACAGTATTTGCTCGTTCTATACATAATAGCAAGGTATGTGCACACTTCTATCTTCAATTATACGATTATAAAGCAGCATTTGCGATTATTTTCTAAGCTGCGTTTATAATAATATTCGTAGATTACCCCTCAAAAATGTGGATGCAAACACAGTGCACCGTTAGATGCAAGATTTGTTCTCGTTTTTTTTTTATAGATGTTCTAATAAAAATGTTTAATTGTTCAATGGAGCACTTTTTATTTCAAAGTATCTTCTATTTATCGGTTATATTGAAAATTCCCTAACTGTTAATTTTCATTCAATTTTTACAATTCTAAGAAGTTCAAGCGCTCGGGTCACCAATAAGCACCGTGACACTCAAAGTGTTAACCGAGTTGTTTTCCTTCCCTTTCTTTCCTTTTTATGCTTTCGTTTCCTATAAATAGATTTTGCCGTCGCGATTTCCTACGATTCTCCACATTTTTTGTTTTCTATAAAAAAATCACGTTTCTGTATTCCGCGCTGCGATCTTATGATATTTTCTCTCCCCCCCTTTTTCCTGTTCTTTATTTGAAGTCTATATTATATTCACGTTACGTCTGTGTCCTCGGTTTAATATACGAAGGTTTGACGAGAAAGAACTGACGTAGGTTCATAAAGAAGAATTGGAAGAAAGAAAGATCAAAGTTATTCGTGTAAGCGCGGGCTACTCGGGCAGAATGGAAGCAAAAGATATTAGGAAAATGCTTCGAAATTGATTCTTGAACTCTTTCGCAATATCATAGACTTTTTATACATATACCGAGTAGTTTATAGAATTGGAACAAGTGTTACTTTGCTTTTCGTTGTTACTGGGAGAAGATACTGCAGGGAAAATGTGAGACGATTCAAACAGCATGTTACATCTTTTACATGAAATCAACTCGTCACCGTGGCTGCAAAATATATCGACTGCTCGTCATTTATAATAATCTCAACAACAAACTTAATCCTTTAAATCATTTCTAAAAAAAATTCTAAAATCTAAGTTTTTTTTTATTTAATACTTTGCATTCACAATTTGTCCAATTTGGACATTTGGTAGAATTTTTTAGCTGTTAGATTATCATGTTAAAGAGACACTATCGGCTAGACCTAAGATCAAGATTTAATTAAATATTCTTATTAAGCAATATTACTTATTTATAATACTTATGTATAAATTATACTTATCTATAATAAATATTAACTTATTATAAATAATTAACCATGTCACAGCGCCACGCCAGAAAAATTACTGAAAATTCTCAATGCGAGAATTGATTGTCATTTACAAATAAATAAAAAAAAAAAGAAAAAGATTATCATGTGGGTGGCTACCCCCAGTGGGGTACCATCTTCGTGTTTGTTAGGTTATAGCCTTTGTGAGATCTGCTAGATGTTTCCCTTTCAGTCTTCTTTCTATGCTTGATGTGTTGATCGTTTCCGTAACCAGCCGGTTCGGGTGTGTTGCTATTTTTTCTCTGTACCTTCCCGCGCATTTGCTAATCTCCTCGACCGTTGCTATTCCCAGGTCCTTCCGAATGTCCTCGTTTCTAACGTACCATGGGGCGTTTACTATTGTTCTAAGAATTTTAGCTTGTATTGTCTCTATTTTGTTTATATGGCTTATTGCTGCTGTCCCCCATAGTGGTATTCCGTACGTTCAGATTGGTTTTATGATCGTTTTGTATATTTTTAATTTACTTCCTATGCTTAATTTGGATTTTCGAAAATCTAAGTGCTCAAAAATTCACGAACTTCTTTACGAAAATGTTGCTTGGCTATGGCAGATTTATTTAAATTACTATGTTATCGATGTAAAAAGATAAATATTTTCTTGCAATTCTAACCTTATATCTTACATCTGTAATACGATAAACGATGCAAAACTCAGACGTGAAAGGAAATAAATTTGGAACGTAGTTGCTTATTGGTACAGAGATGATTGGCTGACTGTGTCCATGTTTCACACGTTAAAGAGTTACACGCAAGAAAGCCTCAGTTGACGAAAACACATCTCAGAATTCTAGAAATAGTTGCTGGCGTTCGAACGAGTAAGCGACGTACGATCCGATACAACGTAACGATCGCGGAGGAAATAATTTTCGAATCGAATTAACCTACCGCGCGTGAAATGCAATTGCAAAAGTTGGCGTAATGGTAACGGTGTAACGAAGTTATTTCGGGTTGGTTTGTAGCGCTAAGAGCATCGAGAAGGCCGAACTTGGGTCCATTGGGTATAAAACATTTTAGTGGTTGAATCGAACAACAAGACGAGATTAGGTTAGACGAGTTTAAAATGGGAGAACGAGCACGAAGGTTTGGATTCTGGCTCGAGTGAAACGTCAACAACCATAATCTGATGTGAAAGGATGATGGCGGCGACGACGTCCTCGTCTCGAGTAGAACGAAGCTTAACGCCACGCGGAGGTGGTCTTAATGTGAGAAACGTTGCAGACGAAATTGCGAGCACAATTCTGCTCATTTTTGTCGTACGCAGTGATCCACGCAATTGCAGCAAGTTATGGATTTTTTTTTCGATTACGGTGAGAAATATACGTTGGAAGAATTATTGCAAAAGAACTTCTTCTCCGGAACATCTGTTTCGTGAACGTTGCTTATACATCGCAGGTGCGCGTTTTATAAACAAATGATACTTTATTTACGAAATTCGGTGGCTCAGCTTTCGTAAAATTTAGCAATCGTTTCGATAACAGAAGCCATAATTCCACTCGTCTGGTTCGCACGTTACATCAACATTTTCATTATTGCTCTTTTTACTATTATCTGTCCAAAAAGTACAGCGCAGCATTTCTCTTGCACGCGAAAGAAAAGCAGCATCGAGTGTTTCTTTCCAGGATGACTGAGGTGAAAAGTTGCACAGGAGGAGGAGAATCTCCTGCTCCGTTGTCATCCAGTGTTATTTCTTACTCTTCGAGTTGCTTTCATTTCATTTCTCACCAATTTTTCGTCACTCTGCTCGAACGCCGATGGATAAATACACGTTTCATCCCTTTACCTTCATCGCGAATGCGATAACACTCGCGCGAAATACTCGGTTTCTTCGCGGAACAGACGTCAATTTTTCTTGCAATTTTGATTTCATTTAGCGAGATCGAAATCGACTTCGTCCAATGAAATAAAAAACAAATACTCTCAGAGTATTTACGTTACATTAATGGCCATTAATGAATCACGCATGATACATGCGAGCGATTCAGAAGCAATGTGTCGATCAACGCCATAAATCGAAAAGTAGAGAAAATCGACGATGTCGTAAATATTATCTTCTAAATTTACTTTCAAATATATTATCATTCGCGATGAACTCGCGGAATACGTTTGCTTCTTAACAATTTACCATTAAACGCGTGTAATTGTTACCATTAATACTATTGAGATATATGTAATTTTGTGTGCTACATCGGATTAGCCGTGTAGTAGTGACACACAAATATGGATGTGAAATATGAGCGTGTGGGAGTATGTGCTTGAGCAGCGTCTCGTAGAACAGAAGAATGCAACTGTTCCATACGCATGCTGATGGAAAGATGGTGAGACAAAGAGAGTGCAATAAATAAACTAGAGTCGCTACAATCGAAGATACTCAGAAGAATAGTGAGCGCCTCATGGTATGTCAGCAACGAAGATATACGCAAAGATCTAAAAATACCAACGGTCAGAGAAGAAATCGGCAGATACGCAAAAAGAAAAAAAATACAAGAAAAGAATGGCAACACATCGAATCCAGCTGGCTGCTGAAGCGAGCAAAACTTTCATATAAAGAAGACTAAAAAGAAAATACCCCAGTGACCTCACTAAAGAAATAAAGTAGACAAACTGGAAGATACAAACACTGAAGCTGCTATTTAAGACGAAACTATTTCTACCAAAACCAGTAAAAATGACTGGTCTTTAAAAAATACGTAACAATAGAATATCTTTATATTTATGGATTTATTACTTACAAAAGGAATTCCATGTTATGTAGTACATCTTTTGATATTATTAGCCCATCTGGGACCATGATCTCTAAATGACAACTGGTACACTTATAAAATTGTACAACCAGTCATTTTAACTGGTATGGTAGTTCTACTATTAGCATCGTGATCGATCCGGAATTTGCCTGATAACTGACACCATCGTATCGAATGATACGCGTGTATAAAAATTGTAAAAACGCGTGGGAAGTTGTACAAAAAGAGGAAACTGGTTAATTCGAGTTCGGTAAACAGATTTTAGCATCCTTTTACACTTTGACGAGTACCATTCATTTGACTGGCATTGATACAAGTAGCTATGATACAAAATTATTTTGATTTTGAATAAATACAAAAAAATAAATAAAATTCGTTATATTATTCCATTTACATCACAGAAAACACCTCAATGATTTAACTAAAGAAGTAAAATAGTCAAACTCGAAGATGGTATCCCGTTGNGGGGTAGCCATCCACATGTTATTTAGCAATTAAGTTAGAAAAATTTACCAAATGTTCAGCTGGCCAAATTGTAAAATGCAAATTAAATAATAAAAAAAGTGTGCTGAGAGTATCTTGTAAATCACATATTAAATAAATATGAAACTATTTTAATATCATTTCTACGTGTAATGTAAGTGTTCCCATTTACTTATTTCACTTACTAAGATCCAAAATTTTAAACAAATGCAATGGCACGGTTGATGAATTTTACTAGCAAAGAGCTAGAAATATGAATTTCCATAGATATCCGCAGCCTAATACGTAGGATTCGTGGCCAACCACGATGAACGAGGTCAAAGACCAGGAATGCCGTACGAAAGTAATAAAGAAGAGGGTGAATAGCGAGGGACAAGAAAGTAAGCAAGAGAATCGAAGGGTGGTAGCTGGCAGATAGAGGAGTGTGCTCGTTGACGAGAGACAAGACAGAAGGGGGAGCCGGTATAAATAAAGAGGAAAATACAAAGGGGTGGAGAAGGAAAGTGACAGAGGGATCAAAGGCAGCAACGTATCGAACAAAGGGAACCATAGAAGCGACAAAGATCAGAGGAGGAAGAAAGAGTAGCTTGGGTGAGCAAGTCGAGGGAAATTAAGCAATTAGTAACTTTGCACCGCGGTAGCTCTCGACGAGATTTGATTATGTTTTCGGTTTAAGCTCTACTGCGAAACGAGGGGGTTGGCCTGTTCCCTTTCCGCTTTATTGCGCATCTCTTCGGCAGAATTTCATGAACAATGAATGGATGGATACAGTGCTGAGCAAAAGTCTTGGGCTACCTACAAAATGGCTATGATATTTCAATATCGTATGTTTCAAACAGAGAATTAGAATTGTCTGTGAGAGGCGTTGTCGGATAATTTTCTCATAAACTCGTTTTACATAAACTCGTCTTATGTGTGAACGTTCCTTTACATTTTTAGTTGCTCGAACGATTTATTCACATTCTTTCACTTGCTTCCACGCGACTTGTTTTCAAAATCACTTTCAAGTATCCTGTACGCGTCCATTCGCAAAAATAGCAATTACATCAAACAACAACATCGAAATCGTTCAACTTCTTTCTCAAATCTTTTACATTGTTCGGTACAGTTAACAGTTTCGAAAATATTTCGGCTTTCAGCGTCTTAACTGATCCCCCAGTGTATATTTCGTAACATTTGTAATTTAGAATCTTATTCGTCTAAAGTGTTTCTAGTATTGTAGTATCGTGAACGAGGGGCCTGGGGGGTGTCGTGCGAATTATAAACAAGCGGTTGCTGAGCATGTGCGTGGTAGGGCTAAAACAAGAGATATGATTCTAAGACAAAAGACAAGAGGTTGCTAAGGGACGATAAACGAATTAACAGCAGTATGAGTTGAGAAGCCAGAGAGTGCGGATTGCGTTGTCGAGATAGTGTTGTTAGCGTTGTTGAGAGAGAGTTGAATCTGTGTTGACGAGAGTTGTTAATTAATTATCTAGTTGTTTTAATTATTATACGTCGTTGCAATTAGTTCATGTTAAATAACCATTGTTTTCTGTTTAATTAACATCTGTTTAATCCATTTATCATTAATAAACTAATTATAACAGTTCACGATACTACAATATATTTATGACGATGAACGCCTAAATTTAATTCCTACGTATAACGTGTGCAAGAATATTTTCTAAAAAACAATTTCTTGCTATTATGAGATCAATGGGAGACTGTAAGTGATCTAAGAGACTTTTGTACAGAACTGTAGGTGAGGAGGATGAGGAGGATGGCAGCCTTTAAGAGGTGGCTTTCGCTCGGTCGACGTATATCCACAGCCGCAAACTCTAAAAGGGCAATACGTGCCTCGAGCGCTGCGTCCCGTTCGCTTCTATTTCTTCGTTTCCGCGCTTCTGTCATCCCCTATTGTTCTTCGATTCTCGCGCTCCTTATTGCATTTCCTCGATTCTTCCATAGGAACGTGGAGGTGAGAACACAAGCGTTCGACACGCTGGAAACCATGTGGCGACGATTGAAGATCGATCGTTGGCGAGGGCCATTGTGCCACCACGGAAAATCGTAGCGTGCGTTAAGGCTCACAGAGGAGGAATCTATTGGCTAGCCGGGTAATCGTGATTTTAAACGTGAATTCAAGTGAAATTAATCGAAAGATTTATCTCTAGGTTTTCTTTTCCCATCCGTACCTCGTCAGACGGTTTTCCTTTAAAAAGGGTAAAAACATTGGTTCGATTTATTTTATTATATGATTATTGATACATAACAGCATAATGATTGTTGATACGTGAACCGTGTGGATGCCTTTTGATGGAAAATGATAGAGAATGCAACAGAGAAGTCCTATGATCGCTGTTATTATTTATATTTGACAGAATATTTATTATTTATTTATATTTGGAACATAAAGTTAAATACACTAACCGAGATAATGATAATTATTAAATTACTAGAGCGTAGTAGGAAGTACGACGAAGCAACGATAGTTCAACTTGTTAGAATATTTGTCCGATAATTAAGAATTTCAAGATTTAATTAAGTTTTGTCCGATTAATCTGTCTGTAGGATACGAGCAAGTAGAATGGGCAATTATATGGTCAGACGGGACAGGTGATCTCTATTTCTGTGTTTAGTTGTTTCAATATTTATTATCCATTGCACGAAATCGATATACCGCGACTTAATAAAACATTTACAACACATATTTATATAATATATATATAGATACAAAAATATAGATACATTGCACGTATAATTTCTATAAGAAAATACCTAGAGGTATATGGAAAGGTCATTGCGTGTCTATAAATTTTCATGTAAATTTTGTCGATATTGTATGAGTGGAAGTGAGACGAAAATGTGAAATAAATATAAACTTTTAAAAAAATATAACTTTATATTTTAAATATAACATAAATATAACTTTATATAAGAAGTCACAATAAGAATCTGAAATCTAAAGGAAACGATAATGAATTTATTTTCAATACGATAGAAGGCAGAAATAGATAAATGATAGTTGATATTGTATTTTTGAATCAAGCATAGTAAATTAACTAATAATAAATATTAAATTGGTTTGTCGAATACATTTAATGGCACATCGAATATTATTACGTGCCCCTATTTCCACATTTCGAAGTGTTAGCTTTGTCGATATAAACCTAGCACCAATGTACCATTAAATTAATTCGGACTTTCATTATGCGAAAGTATGAATACGCGTGCTTGATGATGTGAATCTATTCACACAGATTATTTAATTTATATACAAATGAGACATTAATTCACAATGGATTCAGATCGTATTAACACGTAATATAATTATCAATTTATCTATTTCCGCCTTCTATTGTATCAAAAACCGAAATAATTGTTCTTTCCTAGAGAACTTCATGATCAACTTTCTAATTGTTTAGTAAAATTTACAAAAGTTCTTGTTCGTGTGTTTTTATACGTTAACAAAATTTTGAACATGAAAGCTGAAAGGTAGAATCTCAATTAACGTCTATTTACACACGAGTTTAATACTTTGCTTTGGTCTTATAACGTTGCAAAATTATATACCGAAGAAACGATAGATCGTGAACATTTTCTGGTTTGTTCTCGCGTGTTGGGAAGATATTTTCTAAACGAAACTCGTTCTTTACTTAATTTCCCGTGCACATAAAACTACATTAAAACCAAATCTTTTCTCACGAGTTTCTTCTTAAAAACTTTCAGCTTCAAGAGCTGATAATCAATTTATTATTTTCACGTTAACAAACAAGTCGTTATTTGTTTGCTGTACACGCACACACCTGCAGAAACTATGTAGAAACAAGCAATGCTTTTCGATTAAAATCCCAGTCACGCAATAAATTCTTGCAATACGAACTGCAAAAAAAAAAGAAACAAAGAAAGAAAAAGAAGAAAAATCCATAAAAATTAGTCTTCTCACAGTTTCCACGTTGATTTTCTCTTTTTTATTTCTCAGTTGCCAGCGTCCCATTTTGTTTTATCGTTCTAGTCGACTCGTTTCGGACGTTAAAACATGAGTCTAATACAGAAACGAACATCTCTTGTCAATTAAAAATCCAGCCAGGCAATAGAATCTTGCAATAAGAACAAAGAAATTCAAAACCATAAAAATCGAAGCCTTTCCACGATTCCCAGTTTGATTTTATTTTCTTCCTTTTATTTATTACCATATTATAGAAACAAATAACCCTTCTCGATAAAAGTTCCAACCAGGCGATAAATTCTCGCAATATGAATCCGTAAAAACGAAAGTCTTCTCACGGTTTCTACGTTGATCCTCTCGTCTTTTATTTCTCAACAGCCAGCGTCCCGGTTTGCTTTATCGTTCTCGCCGCGTCGCTTTGGACGTTGAAACGCGAATTGCGTGGCGTGGCGTCGCGATGCAAACAGCGCGTCGCCGGCGAAAAACCAGACTGACGAACGTAAGAATTAAAGTGGCCGTCCCCTCTGAGAGGGACGTTGCTTCTGGCGTTGCTTTTAAGAAGTCACAGCACACTGTCCCCTGCAAACTTCGCCGTTAAAACGTGGCTCAAGAACGTTCCGTCAAGCTGCATTTCCTCCGCCCTCTGCCCCGTTCACGACCCTACTTCCTCCGGCGTACTTTTGCATTATTCCCAACTCCGCCGTTTCCGACGCAGTTTGCCAGAAGACGGCAAACTTTTAAGAACGCTCGATGGAGAAGAATTTCGAATGTAATTACCGACCGTTTTCTCCTTGTTTGCCTCAGAATTGACCTAGGCTACTTCGTTTCCTGTAGCTTCTTTCTTACCGTGGTTTCCACCGGGATGGAGCAGTTTTTCCGGCCAAATGAATGAGGAAAATATGGAATAGCTTGAGAACAAGGTTCCGAGCGAATACGTTCTTTTTTTTGGAATCTGTTCAAGTAATTACTTCTAGGAAAACTTTACATCTTTTTCCTTTTGTATACTCGCGACTTGGACACCGCTGTTACGAAGAAAATAGAATTTAGTGAACCAAAAAGAATTAAAAAAGGAGAGGTCCGTATTATTGTGCCGTTGAATATGAATGTTCTTTTGGGTTACAAGGTCTAGAGACAAAAGAGTGTTGAAGTAATTACTTCAGGAAAAACTCTACATCTTTTTCTTTTGTATATCTGTGACCTGAAGACTGCTGTTAGGAAGAGAATAGAATTTAGTGAAAGAAATTGAAAATAAGGAGAGGTCCATATTACTGTGTCGTTGAATATAAATTTTGTTTTGGGTTACAAGGCTTAGAAACAAAAGAGCTATAAGTAGATTTCTATTGCTGTCTCTTGTAGCCTTCAGCTAGAGCTACACACCAAAGTTAACTTTTTGGTAATGTCCTTTGCTATAAATATATGAACGTGCTGCCTATCTTCTTCCTATTGTATTGTAACACTGTAAGAGTGAGGATCTGGATAAGCATACACTATACCTATACTTATACTTGTATCTATACTTACTTCAATACATTTTTCTATTACAAATTCATCCATTCGTTCCTCTATCAGTCAACCTCAACAAACAGCCATAAGAAGATTTTTATTCCTGTTTCTTGTAACTTTCAACCAGAGTTAATTAACCAAGGTTAATTTTTTTGCTATAAATGCATTAGGTTTTATATTAGTTTATCGAATTATGCACGAACGTAGTAATAGAAATATAACGAAACGGATCATACCTAATTCAATAAAATAATATAAAATAGAAATTGTTGTTTATCCATTATCACCTTATGAAACGAAAGAAACTTTTCGGACAACTTAATATCAATCTGCTCCTTATCATATTCTATCGTAACGTAACACTACTAGTGTGAAGATCTGCATCAACATACACTATTCCTGTACCTGTACTTGTACTTACTTCGATATATATATTTCTATTAGAAATTCATCCACTCGTTCCTGTATCAGATAATCTCAAGAGGATCGATAGGTGGAAAATTAGGTGATTGACGAGTCGGTGAATTTCGCGATGAAAATAGGAAGAGTTTGGAAGAATTAGAGCAAGGATTAAAGGAAGTTACAACATGAAGATAGATTATGATCCTTTATAATCCGATCTTTTTTGTCTTTTATCAAAGTAGAACCTTGGTCTAATTAATTCTAGGACGATGATGGACGATTAGCAGACTAATTTGTTTATGTCGTATTTTTCATAGGATTCTTTTTAATTTATTTATTCTTCCTGAACGGTATTAAGAAAATTTATGGAATGGCTGGTATCAAGGAGAGTAGGAAAGTATTTCAGTGAATTACGTCGCCGTTTACCGGTCTACTTCCAGAGAATATCAATTGTATTGCAAGATGCGTATCGAACTTTTGAATTGGAACTGAAATACTGACAGAAAATTTGTAACGTTAGATTGTCATTCTTCTGTCACTGTAATGTCACTTTCAATCTAATCATAAGAACATAAATGATCATTTGAAATATCTTTTTGAACTTGCGAGCTGACATCGAAATGGATGCAGCAAATTTATCATGCCGACAATGAGTTCAGATTTTAGAATCGTTCATCATGCTGACAACGAGTTCAAACTACAGAAAACTTCTGATGTCAAATTGAGCTAGACTTGGACTAGAGCCAGACAAATCTGTTATTAAGTATTACGAAATAACTGGATATTAATTTCACGAAATGTATCGAGTCGATCGCAACAATATTCTCAGAAGCGGACCGTTCTCCACCAAGTACTTCCATCGATTTGAACGACAGCCGTCAAAAGTTGCCAAGTTAAAACAAAAAAAAAGAAAAAAGAAAAAGAAAAAGAAGAAGAAGGAACGGACGTACAAATGCTTCAAGTAGCTACGATTAATCTTTTAGAGTGGCGGTGAACTCGACGACGAAAAAAGAAGAAATAAAAAAGGAAAGCGAAGAGGCGAGGAAAGGGAAAGGAGGCGTTCGTTGTCTTTACGAATTGAATCGAGTTCGTCGAAGCGGCGAGGCGGATTTAAATAAGGGGAACCGTCTCGCGGATGCAAATTAGAGTTTGCTCGAAAGAACGTAATCAACGTAACGAATGGAACAGCTTCTTCACCGATTCTGTTGTCTCACGCGATCGAAATTGCAACATTCTTTCGTCTGAGCCACTCGCTTTATTTCCAATTTGTTCGTTAGCTCGATTCTTTTCCTTCTTTTCTTCTATTCTTTTTTTCGTTTCTTTCTCTATACGTAAAATCGTTTTTACGTCTCGTTTAATTAAAAAAAAATTGTTTAAGTTTCCTAATTTCTTCTTTGGTGATTTTGTTTACCTTCGAAAATAAAACAAGAGAATGTTACCGTGTTAGTGAAGAGTAAAATTATTTTTACCTTCTCTTTGATCTTTTCAATCTTTTACATTCTTAATCTTCAATTTTTTTCAATAATCTTCAATATTTTACATCTTTCCTTTTCGCCATGTTTACGTTTTCAAGTGAAATAAGAGTATTCTTGACACGTCAGCCAACCACTTCGACATATTAATATGCAAATGCATCGACCAAGCCTGTTTACGATCTCGGGAAGATTACACGCGAGGTGGCCAGTGAATTTATGTTAGGCGATCCATCTCCTTGACGTCAACGGTGCGTTCTCCACGCGTCTCACGTCCACGTGTCCCTGAACTTCCTCGCGAATGCAAGTTCTACAGTCGACCTACTACTTCTCATTCAAATAAGGGAAATTCCTAGATTCCATTGAGTCTAACGAACAAACATATTGAATTAAACGACACACGCCTGATCGTGCTACGTTCAAGACCATTTAATTCCATCAAACAAAATTCTCTCCCATCTTTTATTTCCATAGAATTACAGTCCTGTCCTAGTTGCACGAGACACCCTGCACATTTCCTTCTTATTCTCTCGCAACGAATCACTTCATGTTCTCTTATATATTTTATTTGGACCTCGTATAACGCGAGGAATAGAACTCGGTAGACTCGGTTAATTAACGGAACCCACATGGGACGAGTCTGTGCTCTGTTCAGGCGACTGGTCCTCCTTCCAACCTCTTTCAACCCCTTTCCACTGTCCCGCGTCATCCCTGTTGTACTTCCAAATACAGCCGTACGTAAATAACTCGCAGCGTCCCTTATCCGGGCTTTGCCTGTGCCGAACAACAAGAGGCGAAGGTTGAGGGGTTGAGGAGTCGAAAGAGGAGAGAAGGAGGAAGACAGAGGGTAGTAGATAAAGTCTCGCCTGTCTGCCGAGGGAACCGGAAGAAACAGGCACCGAAGGAACATCCGTCCGGTTGCTTAATTAAAGAAATCCTTGTTTACTGCTGGCCGACTCTCTTACTTCGTTATGTAACAGGTGTCGTGAATAAGTAATTCGGATGACGGCCCTCGTGCAGCTTCCATTTCATTATGTATTTATCGACGTTTACGGACTCCTTAAAGGGTGGCAGACGTCTCGAGAATTTGCACACTCTCGAAGCTATCTTCTGTCGGTGGTATCTGTCGTCAACGATCTTCTCTGACGCTTTCTTGCTTTCTTCTTTAAAGCGACAGTCAATTAAAAAAGGTTGCACGATAAATGGTTAGAGGTTTGGCTAAGAGATTGTGAGATGCTGCAAGCATTTTACAAATTGCTACTTGTTATCGGTATACGAAAAATTGATAATCAAATTGATAGCCTACAAATTGGACAAATTAGACGACATTGCGAAATAGTAGGAATATATCGCGTATATTATATTAGCTTGTCCGAAAAGTGTCTTTCTTTCGCAAACGTGTTTTTTATAACAGTGCACCTTCATACAAACGTGAAACCAAATCAAACGAAACGAACAAAATGGATCATTCGACAAAATAATATAAAACGAAAAACGTGTGTCTATTATTTCCTCATGAAACGAAAGAAACTTTTCGAACAACTCTATATAAGAAGAATGTTAAAGGGATACGTTTGTCCTCTTCGTGTCCCATATCGCCGATAATTTCACGACAACGTTGCTCGAAATTGAATCGATGTTACACTCGAATAGCCTTCGTTGTCTACAATTCTAACACAAATCAAATTCTGGTCGCCTACGAAAAGCGTACCGGAACCTATTTAGATACGTATTTTTACATGAAGTTCTAGAAATCTGGAATACTGGAAGACGATAACGCGAATGAAAGCGAAGGGTTAAACCGCGAGGGGTTAATTAAACGGTTGAACTTGCAAACATTTTTGCAATTCGCTCGACGAATCTCAATATTCCGAGAACGCACTCGTTTAATCTCCGTAAGCGGAATTTCACGTTCCATTTGTCTACCTAGCGCGCAAGTTATTGGAGAGAAGGGCTGGGCGAAGTTCGTAAAGCCAGCCTGTGGATGAAGCAGCAGCAGCAGCGGCAATAGCAGCTCCGTGATTTTTCCCGGGTGTCCGTTTAATCCCTTGCACGGTTGGAATTAAATCGGGCGTCGCGCCGCTGACGGAATCGCGGTTTCCGGGGTGAAAAAGAGGCGGAACGCGAGCAAGGGAAAACGAACGACGAAAGCGTAGTTGTGCCTCGAAACGAGAGACGAACAAAGCACGGTTAACCAGGTTCGTCGTTTTGTTTCTGTTTTGTCTGTAAGATGGACGTCGTTCGATTGTATCGGCACGTTGTCGCCTAAGTATTTTTCACTGACAACCTCGGTGTAGCATTTTATCTACGATATAACGACACGCTAGAATCGATTACCATTTTGACTGCCACATCGAAATCACCGAAATCACCGAAATCAATGTTTCGCTCAGAACGTCACGGGAGTATTTTTATTATTCAAAGCATATAATGGCAAAATAATAATAAATTGATGATGTAAGACAACGTTCTTCCCCAATGGACCGTTTATCTCATTGGTGGTCACGGGTGACTACCGTGGCGCCTTGCTAACAGTTGACAGCGACATATTATAACGAGGCTTCGTTTATTTCAACAAACTATTCGCATTCGTTATTTCGTCGAAAGCAAAACGTGCAGAATATACTGCTGAAACGTGTAGAAGATATTAGTAAACAGTATTTGCTCGTTCTATATATAATAGCAAGGTATATGCACACTTCTAACTTCAATTATACGATTATAAAGCAGCATTTACGATTATTTTCTAAGCTGTGTTTGTAATAATATTCTTAGTTTACCTCTCAAAGATGTGGATGCAAACACAGTGCACCGTTAGAGGCAAGATTTGTTCTCATTTTTTTTATTGATGTTCTAATAAAAATGTTTAATCATTTAATGAGGCACTTTTTATTTCAAAGTATCTTCTATTTATCGGTTATATTCAAAATGCCCTAACTGCCAATTTTCATACAATTTTTACAATTGTAAGAAGTTCAAGCGCCCGGGTCACCAATGACCACCGTGGCGTCACAGGAGAATCTGTGGCCGGTCAATGACCAACGTGGCAGTCAAAGTGTTAAAAATTTCTAATAAAGTGATATATATATGTATCATAGAAATTCATTTGTCTGGATTTGTAGGAGGACAAATAGTTTGTATAATCAGAGTTCACACAATCGACAACTCGTTGATTTTCCTTGCAGAATTATTATTTTCTATTCGCGAATGGAATAATAGGAGTTTAGGATAAATCGATTCGATAGACTGAAGTTTCGATTACGTTTTTAGAAATATTCGAATACGTTCGTTTAGTCATTGAAAAATTATCACGTCGATTCGTATCGCGTTTCGATGCTTCGATTCACCGGCTCGTTACATCGCGAATGTAACTACAATAATATTGGAAGCAAAGAGCAAGCAACGTCGGCTCGTTGGTCGTCCCAGTTCGTTGACAAGGCTGTTCCGGAACAAAAATTCCAAGAGGAAATGGGGACATTTCGCGCGAAAGGGCTGTCGCGCGAAAAGCGTTACAATGTAACGTCCCCTCCGTCCCTTTAGAGATTTCGCCGCACGGCGCGCTTTTTGCGTGAAAAATTAAGCCTCCGAGGTCGCCGGCAACGTCTCCTCTCCCTTTTCAACGCGAGCACCGTCCGCTTTGATCATCCTCCGCTCTGGTTATCGTGTTTGCGATGACGAAGTTCAGCACGGTACGAGGCGGTGCGTCACCGGGTCAGCTCGAGAAAAGAGCAAAGAAAAGATCTCCTTCGGGTTTGTCGACCTGCTCGAATTCGAGAGTTTTAAGCCTCTTGACCAGCGTGAACCTGCTATTTACACGACTCGAGACATACACAGTAGTTGACGTAAGCATCAGATATCGCGTACAATCTTCAATGAATTTATTATACGTGCGTTATACCGAAACATTTTGAAATTTTATTTCCACTGCTATGAGACTACGCTATCCCTTGTATTTGCTGTCGATTAAGACAAGCGCTATCGCGCTGTTCAGGATTTTTCGATCCTGTTTTTTCAAAGATCCCTGAGACTCAAACGGTTAAGTAAGTTTAAGTATAAGTACAATGTGTATGCTAATCCAGATCCGCACGCTGACAGTTACTTTACAAAAGAGCTACGAAGCCACGAGCCTATGGGTATTTATGTAATTACGAAAAACTGGTTGCACCATCTGTGCAAGGCACGTTCGTAGAAAAGACTATGAGGCTGACAGGCCTTTAAAATTAATTTAGTGCTAATCGATACTTAATGGTCTCGAGGACTAAGAAAATTAAACATTGAAGAAGATGTGGAGTTTTCCTTGAAGTGGGACCCGTTACATTATGATAAATAATGATGTACACAAACATTAACGATACTTTAAGAGATCAGACAAGTATTTAGATAGCATTAAAATTAGAAAAATTGGGATTTTTTAATTTTGTGACGATGGAAATTTAAATACTTCATCTTTTGAAATTTGTATCGCTGATATTTCTCAATTTTGGAAATTTTAATCTCTAAAATTTAGAACTTTGAACTCTCAAATCTGTAAGTTAATGATTTCTATTCGATTTAGAACAACGCAAAGGGAATTTGATCATTGAAAAAGATTGCAAACTTACACGTTGCTACCATGAAACTTTTACTCAAACTGCATCACACGCATCGATCTGCTATTTAATAAACGTTCACGTCCAGCACCCACATCTCAACCTGGAAATCATTTTTCCCTGTGATAAAGGTGCAATCTGCAGAGTCATTATCGCGGCTCGATCAACGAGATCGCGGTATGGCAGCTTGAACACGGGACTAAGTCGTATCCTACGCCAGCGGAAGGACTAATTTTCGATAAATTCCAGGAGCAGTCGGTCGGTGTGTAATTAACTTGGGCCGAAAATGGGGTTTCTAGCTGGCGAACGCGCGAATACATAATGCCACCAGGAAACTTGACGGCGTATCAATTATCCGCGAACTATGCGCGGCACGAAAGCGTCGATTCTCGATTATTATACACAGTGGATTTGCCACAACGTCAGCTAAAATTCGTTTGAAAGAGCACACGTTAATTAATTACGCGGTTATTTATCACCCGACAAGATACATAACCCTGTTTCCTATTTCCTTTATCACGTAATATTACGTAGTATTATTCATCAATTTTCTTTCGTGTTTTGTATGTAGGAAATGCTATAGGAATTATTGAGTTAATTAATAATTTGCAGATTGATTATTTAATAATAGAACAATTCAATTACAAAACGATTCTCACTGTATATACAAATACATATTTGAATAAATCTTCGTCAAATTGTAGGATTTTCTAACCAGAGCTTTCGGAAGCTTTCTCCGACTTTGTCAAATCGTAACGTGAAAATGCAAACGACTGTTCCCAGATATGACAGCGCGCTGTTTTATTAATCAAATTTATCTATAAATTTACAAAAATAAAAAGATGCATGTACTTATTCATTCATTGATGGAGGAATGTTTCTATAACTTTTTCACGTACATTTTTCGAGCTGCAGCACTTTGGTAAAAAGAGTGTTGCGATATGTAAAGGACGATATAGTAGCAACATCGTGCAGTTTATCCTACGTTACCACTTTTATACGTCGCACGTTCAGTCGTGTTTTCACAAATCACGTTGTTCCGTAAGGAAAACGAGTTACTGTTAACCACGCGTATCATGGCGATACTGTTTTTATTCAACGACAGCTATTCACGTCGAACGACCAAGCACAGTGACGATATGCTTCCGGAAACAGCAATTTCCTGCGTTGAAGTGTATCGGAAACGCGGCAATGATTTCGTGGAAACGAGCTCCCCTTTAATTCTCGACGGAGGATAAACGGGGAAGCCACGTTCTAGTTTTCGATTCGCAGCTTTACAAACTTTCCAGCCATTCGATTTCTCGATACGCTATGAAAACGTTGAAAGAAGAGATGGGAAAAGCGTTTTACACCTTGAACGATCCATGTTGAATGATCATTTAGGCGAAATAACATTACTTTACCAAATTAAACGAGAATACTACTTTTATCATCTTTTGTTTATATTTTTGTTTAAAAATTCGTATTGTCTCTTTACATTCTCTTTGGATGCTTACAATTTCTCTATCCTTTAAACTTCCAAATAATTCATCGATAATCGTTGAAATTGGCAAGAAATAAAAATAAAAAGAAAGGTTTGTGACCTCTCATCTTCATACGCGTGTAATACATTTTGTTTAAAATTAAGCCTCTCGTTATTTATTCTCGTTCCATCACAATTTCCCTCTTCTCTCTTCATCTCTGTCAGCCACTCATCGAATCTGGTCTTATTAATTAACTTACAAGTAGCCATAATTACATATGAAATTATATATAAATATTAGGTTGTCGGAAAAATGCCTTTCTTTCGTGCCTTTTACAACAGTGCACCTTCATGCAAACGTTTTTTATTTGGAAGTAGTATAAAATCAATTCTCATTGAGAATTATAAATAAATTATTCTGGCGTGGTACTATAACGTGAATAATAAATGATTATCGTATGTTTGGTTCTAGCTGAATCTAACGTTTAGGTCTAGAGGGTAATGTCTTTTTAGCCTGCGGATCTGATCCGTCGTGTCAAGTAATTGGGCAACTAATGGATTTTGGTGATTGTTAACTCTTATATTATATTTGTTACTGAATTTGGATATTTCTTCTTTAATTGTAGGTATCTTAAAGTCGCGATGTATTGTTTCATTGGTAACATACCAAGGTGCATCTATTAAGGATCTTAGAGTTTTTGATTCATACAAACGTGAAACCAAATCTGTGAAATGTCACGGTGTTTATCTCAACAGAACAAAATAGATTGTACGTAATTCGACAAAATAATATAAAACAAAGAAAAGTTGTGCGTCTATTATTTCCTAATAAAACGAAAGAAACTTTTCGGACAACTTAATAAAACGAACGAATGAATAAATTGAATAAAGTGAACTTATCAATCTGATGAAATATTTTGCATAAACAGCTGGTTGCAGCTCTTTAAATTAAATTGTAGTGTATCGAGAAATTATGGTATCTTACGATTTACTATTTTCTCAGCTGTATTGCTACATAATATGTACATTTGGCACGAACGTGTACGCGAGCGATGATAGGATAAAGCTGACAGGTTTCGAAAGACAGCAAGAAGAGGGAGGGGGAGGGAAACGAGCGTCGTCGACGTCGGCTGTTCTAGCGCGACGGCTGTTGAAATTAATATAAATCTCATTTCCTCGCCTCGGATACACCGGCATTGTCTTACTCCACTCGCTACCGCCTCCGACCCTCTACCCCCAAGCTGTCGCCACGACAGCTTCTGCAACTCGAGCATCCGACAAACACGTGCTCCAATCTCAATTCGCGGGTCGAGAAGATCCTGCGAACGAAGAACGGAGGGCTGAAAGAAAGTGGATAGGACGCGAGACTTTAGACACGAGGTGTAATAAATCAGGATGTAATAAACGCGGTGGTTTCATCGTGCGACTTGCGAATGGCGAGAAAATCCAATAAACCCAAACGTTAAAAACTATCTTAAACTCGAGCAATATAGGAGAAAGTTATCGATACAAGCGATTTCTCCTTTCCATTTTATACTCGATATTTTTCTGAAACATTAAGCTTCCTTTTTCTTTGCTCAGACGAAATCCTGCGTAATTGAAAGCCGAGAAATAGGTCTTTTATGGTTTTTTATTATTTAATTTGTACTTTACAATTTGTCCAGCTAGACATTTGGTTTTTTAACTTAATTGGTAAATAACATGTGGATGCTACCCCCAGGGAGATACCATCTTCGAGTTTGACTATTTTATTTCTTTAGTCAGGTCAGTAGAGTGTTTCCTTTCTTTATTAATTAATTTCTACTTTACAATTTGTCCACCTGGACATTTGGTAAATTTTTTTAACTTAATTGGTAAATAACATGTGGATGCTACCCCAGGGGGATACCATCCTCGAGTTTGACTATTTTATTTCTTTAGTCAGGTCAGTAGGATGTTTCCTTTTTTCTATTATTTAATTTCTACTTTACAATTTGTCCGGATGGACATTTGGACATTTTTTTCGATCTTAATTGCTAAATAACATGTGAGCGGGATATCATCTTCGAGTTTGATTATTTTATTTCTTTAATGAGATCAGCGGGTTGTTTTCTTTTTAGCCTTCTTTCTATGAGAGTTTTGCTCGCTTCAGCAGCCAGCTGGTTTCGATGTATGGCATGCGTACATGCCGATTTCTTCTTTGACCATTGGTATTTTCAAGTCTGCGTCTATCCTCGTTTCTGACATACCATGGGGCGTTCACTATTCTTATCAGTATCTTTCATTGTAGCGACTCTCGTTTATTTATGTGGCTCATTGTTGCTGTCGCCCATAGTGGTATTCCGTACGTGCAAATTAGTTTAGAATTTCGACTAGCTAGCCAGTACATTTGTCTTCTTTTTATCCGTATTTTGTCTATAATTGATTTAGTATGTTGCTTCCATGTAAGTTGTGTGTTTAAGTGAAGTCTTAAGTATTTAACTTGCCTTGTTTGGCTTATGTGCATGCCATTCAATTGGATATTTGGTGGTTTCCATTTTCTTAGTGTAAATGTAATATGGTTCCATTTACCGGGGTTTTCTTTTATTTGTTTATCTTGTAGCCATTTTTCTATTTTTCTGATGTGCTCTTGTAGTAATGTAACTGCTGTTTCTGAATTAGTGTGCCTGACTAGTATAGCTGTGTCGTCCGCGAATGTCAGTATTTTGCTACCTTGATGTCTTTTACTTCAGAATATACATCCTTTATTTTTACTACTAAGGATCCGAGAAATAGGTGTCCTGTTTTTACCAATGAGTACAGGAACATAAAGATAGACCGACGTTATTTTAAATCGTCTTTTTTGGACGAACATTGACCAATTCAGAATAATTAATATTTTGTAGGAATTTCTTTTATTCTGTATTATTCTATATCGAATAATTTTTCAATAAAACCATCTTATACCATTCTCTAAGTTTGCATAAAAATCCATTTTTATTTACTTTCTGACTTGTTCGATGGTTCAGAAGAAATCTTAAGAAATTTTAACCCGAAGCAATTAACACGTATAACGCGCACAACGAAAAAAGTTTCTGCAGGTGTTGGAATATTTTCATCGGCCACTGTACGATATTTACCTGAGACGAGTCTACAGAAAGAGCAGAAAACTTCCTAAACGATTTAAGTTGACACGACGACACCGTGAAATCTTTGGTTCGGGACGATGTCGCACAGCTTTGTACAAATCGGTGTCTGTTCCTAATATCAAAACGCAACGTTTACAGTTCGACTGGGAGATAAAGGTAAATTCATTCTCGGCGAAGAATATCGTTCGTACGCGCTCAGATTATCGACATTCTCTCACGAAATTCTGGTTGTCTGTTTCGTAAGCGTATACAGCAGAACCGTATGTTCGATACGACGAGAAAGGGGATAGGTTGGCGTCGTTATCGTTATCGTTGTTTCGAGAAACAGCAGGGTATTCGCGTGCTGCGAAGTTCGACGTTGAAACGGAAGCTCGTTCCTACTGGTGTCGAACACGGTTCGACATTCGGCATACTTTGGAGGCTTCGCGTAACTGGCTTTCCAAACGTTTGAAACGGGTCTGTGGGTTCATCCTAGGTGACAAGAAACTGTCATCTAGCTGTTATAGCCGATAATAACATCTGGTTATCCGAATACTGCGGAATATTGTAGAGTTGCGTAACTCGTGCAGCTGTCGACAGCATAACGGAAAATTAACAAGCGCCTCGTTGGTAGTAAAACGTATTTCGATGTTCCTAGGCAAATGGAAATTTTTGCAGTTTTGTTGCGGAGATAAGATGACTTCGTGTTATATGAAAGTCGATAGAGATTGCTAGAAGTCAGAGACAACAAGTCGAAGAATTCGGATTTAGAGCGTACAAATTTCGAAGTCTGCACGTTCGAAGATTCAACTCTCGAAAACGTAAATTTCAAGAATTCGTATTTCAAAGACTCGAATTTCAAGAATTGCTATTTCAAAGACTCAAATTTCGGGTATTGGTCTTTCGAACGTTCGAATCTCAAGGGCTAGAATTTCAGACTCATGTTTCAAAGTTTCAAATTTCAAGGATTCAAGGTATAAATTTCTAAGGTAGAAAAATTAAAAAATGTAATGGTTCGTTGAACCGTACGGTTTCATCGATATTATGCTTGCGTTTGGCGCACAATTCTACGCTAAAATCAACGGAATTCTCTATTGCAATTTATGGAAATTGCGATAGTACAAGTAGGTCAGCTTCGGCGCACGTTTCAGTCAGGTATTCGAAGATTGTCGAGGTATCGAGAATGTTTCATTATAATTAATTAACACGAAGAGACAAGAATATTTCTATGTTCGAATAAACGGTTCGTATTAATAAAGGCGAATTGATTTTGTTAATGAGCGCGATATATCCGACCTAGTAATCAAGAATACGCATTTCTCTCTGTATCAAATACTATATCCGATGTATGATACATTACGATAATTACCTACGCTCTCTCTCTACAATGGGGATTATTTTTTCGTAGCGTTTATTCTACTGAATCCTTCTAAAAAAAAAAAAAAGGTAGTCATTAATCTGTCAGAAATCATGAAAAGTACCTCACGCCACTGATATTCTCGACTACACATTCACATATTCTTTTATACGAAGCTTTATCTTCATTTCCACAGTATCCCAGTATTTACACGCTACATATAACAGCCTGCGAACATTTCAGCGTATTTAGAATCATAATCTCGTAATGGTAATATTGTGAAATATTCTGAAACGCATATGCAGCGACTTTAGAACGAATTATGAGGAGAAAAGTTATGTACTAAATATTAATGTATATTAATCTACGGAATAGAGGCAACATATCAAGACCCTTCAACGATATGGTTACAGAGATCATCGAGCGATTCGACAATATTCAGTGCACGGTATTAGTATCGTGTACGAAATATCAATAGAAACTATTGGAAAAATTGGAAGAATTATGAGGAGAAAAGTTATGTACTAAATATTAATGTATATTAATCTACAGAATAGAGGCAGCATATCAGGACCCTTCAACGATATGGTTACAGAGATCATCGAGCGATTCGACAATATTCAGTGCACGGTATTAGTATCGTGTACGAAATATCAATAGAAACTATTGGAAAAATTGGAAGAATTATGAGGAGAAAAGTTATGTACTAAATATTAATGTATATTTATCTACAGAATAGAGGCAGCATATCAAGACCCTTCAACGATATGGTTACAGAGATCATCGAGCGATTCGACAATATTCAGTGCACGGTATTAGTATCGTGTACGAAATAGCAATAGAAACTATTGGAAAAATTGGAAGAATTATGAGGAGAAAAGTTATGTATTAAATATTAATGTATATTAATCTACAGAATAGAGGCAGCATATCAAGACCCTTCAACGATATGGTTACAGAGATCATCGAGCGATTCGACAATATTCAGTGCACGGTATTAGCATCGTGTACGAAATATCAATAGAAACTATTGGAATTCTAACTTCAACCGAAACATATCTTTTCCATTTTTTCCTTTTTTTAATAAATTATTTCTACCATTATCTGCGTCATTATCTTCATCATTTTCTTCGTATCGCTATAAAATAATATTGTCTTGGGCAAGAACCTAATCTCCACGTCAGAAAATTGTAAACTTTTATTGCACTCTTTTTTCTCTGGAATCTCCTCGACACTAGTTTGGTATTCTTTCGGGTAATTTAATTCAGACTTTATTCGAGCAAAACGCTATGCGTGGCAGCGACGGCGCATGGAGCATTCATCGATCGAATTGGAAAATGTCGAACCTAACTCAAATTTTCCCTTATAATTCTTCCCATACGCTAGTAGTTGTACAATATTTCAGAGAATCTATTCGAAATCGAAGCGGGACCTTTTAATTTTGAAACTGTTCGTTTGAAAAGTTGTAATCCTCTTTGCAGAGTTTTCTCCGCGCTAACTTTGTTGCTCGTTATCATTTCAGAGAACAACCGGTTGCGAAATTAACTTAACCAGTCAGCTGTTGCGACCTCTTTGAAAAGTGTGTACCTACAATGTGTGGCAAAGAGTAAGACGAGTATACTCGTCAAACGCAGAGTATATGGATGTTACAATATAGAATTAAGTTTTAACGAAATGATCGTTCTATTTCTTAATTTTATTATTCACAGGGCTCGTCATAACTCAAAATATTGGCATTTCTTCACGACGAGTATACTCGTCAGAAGCTAACTGCTTAAATTCAACCCAAATCTAACCCAAACTTAGCTTCAAGCACAAAATACTACATACGCAACATAGCGACGATGCATGAAACATTGAACTCTACGGTAAAAGCTGGAAGATTCGATGCGCCGAAAATGCACCGTGTCCACTCCCGCCACGATGTTTCCATGAAGTTCCAACGAAACGCAATGTAGTCGCGTGGATGATTTGGTCGCCAAACGAGGAGTCTTTGGAACAGCGGGCGCCATCCCCGTAGTTCGGTCGAAGGATTCCGACACGAGGTACCTGGCAACGGCATAGCAACACCGTCTCTACCGAACCCAAGGCTAATATATGGCGTTGTCATTGCGCATTACAATAGGAGCTGTGTTACGTAAGCCAGTCACGTGTTCTGCTTTACCGCGCACACCAACCGTTCGGATCCTGTGGCTCACGCACGTGTACGTGCGCTAGTACACCCTCGAGTCACCCCCGCGTGGGTGGAATTATGGTCACGTGTTCAGGTGAGCCGTATACACGTTCGTCCTGAACAAAGAACCGATTATTGTCGAGGACTTTCGCCGCTGTCAAGTGTTTTCATTCCTTTTCCGTAATGGGATTTCACGAGGATATTTTTTACCACCAGACGATGCTGGTCTTTCAATCAATTTTTATACGAAACACAACGTGGAATCTAGTTCGAAAAGATAACTCAATAACGACCAGATGGAATTCAAGTCAAAGCAGCGATTACGTTTATTTAGAATTTAAATCTAATTTAGGAAAATCATATTCATTCCGAAGCTAATCCAACGACACCTGCATTAAGCCCTCACCTAACTCAACAACAGTCACATCGGAGGCAAACCAAACACAATAGCAATTATTAGGTTGTCCGAAAAGTGTCTTTCTTTTACAGACACGTCTTTTACAACGATGCATCTTTATACAAACATGAAACCTAATCTGTCGAACGTTGTGATCTTTATTTTGATAGAACAAAATGGATCATCAATAATATCAAGTCCGGTGGCAATAATTAATATGACAAATATTTACAGTTTAAGGGGGAATTTTGAATGTTGCCACGATGGTGGCATCCGACTTTGAAGACGAGCCCGCAAATAAAAATCGAACGTACGTTGAATGAAACTTTTTTTTATTGTTTCTCGCTACTGAATTCTTCTCTCAAATATTGCCCATTTATTACGAGACACCCTGTATCTCAATCTATCGCGACCCTCAGGGCAAGATATGATACACAAAGCTCAATTCCTGTGAAGAACAACGTGCTAATCATCGAGCAACGTTGAAATTAGAAAATCGACAGACGTGTACTTTTCGGCCTTCGATCATAATAACAGCTACTGCAGATCGTTTCGAAGGATTTTTTAACTTTCCTTTCCATTGGATCACCAGAATATTGGGGAAAGGGAAAGTTGGCGGCAGAGAACCCCTGGGAAGAGGGTTGAGGCACGATGCACGTCTAGGGAGCGAGGAGCCACGAGGGTGAGAGAAGCTTCCTGCAAAGAATATAAACAATGCGTTTTAATTAGAGCCCCTTGGCCCGATGAATGCACAATTGTTGCCCTCCGGGGCTTTGCAACCCGCCTCGACCCAGACTCCGAGCTTCCTCCGCCGTTGCTTCCGGCTGCCAAGGCTGCGTGCGCTGTATATCAGATGCCCCGACCGTAGATGAAACTAATTTTTCTAACTTCGCGGCGGGATGGTTTATTTTCATGGCATACTAATCGGTACGGTATAGCGCGCCGCCGCATACGTAATACGCCCTGGGAAAAACCAGTCGTATTTTATCGTAGGCCCAGTTACCAGATGACATTTGGACCTGGCTGAATCGAAGCAGATGACGAACGAAGAAGAGTGTAGCAGATGGAAGGGACGTATCGACGACGTGAAATTGGTCAGTGAGCAAAGTTTGCGATTTTCAACGATCACGATAGTTAACACTTTGAAGATAACCTGGGTCATGTAGGTCCGGAGCGAAACTTTACCCGTATCTTCGGAACGGATTTTTCTTTTTTTCTTACGGAATATTCTATACGCTTAACTTAAGAAACGATTAGCAGTGAAGATCTCGGTAAGCATTCCAGAATTTTTACAGATTTGTTGAGAGCTTACAATAGGAAGAAGATTAAGCGTCGGCATAACCGATTCAGAAAACACGCTGTCCACGAAGGGTTAATATTTACAGTGATTCGTTAAGGTATTCGGATATTAATTGTAGACTATTTTTATGTGTTCATTATGCGTGTTGTACGAAACATTTTGAAATTTTACCATCACTGTTACATTACGTTGTTTCCATTTGGTTCTGTGTTGATACGGACAATTTTTGCGAGATGTTATATGGTCTTTGAACACTTTTTCTCTGATAATATTATCTGATTGTATGCCATTGACGTACTTGAACATTTCTTAATCCATGAAATTTATCTTCTTTTAATTATTCTAAAAGACTTAGTAAAAGGAACGCGAGTCACCGATAACCCTCACAGTGAAAGTGTTAAATAGGATGATTTTGATTCGTCATAATTGAGAAAGAAAAAAATGCGTAAGTCCTTTAAAAATAGCTGGTAGTTGAAGAAATTCTGTGCTGTCTATTTTCCATGGATTTCCCAAAAATGTACAAAAATAATCTCACAATGGATACATTAAAATACATGATAGGCGCATCTGGGTTAAAGTAGCAGTTATAGAAATATCTCCCTTGCGTTTCTTCGCGTTGCTACCATTTTTATCTCCTCCAACACGTTCGTTGTTCTCTTAAGCGAGCGCCCAAGGGATGATGAACTGGGTTCGTCTCGCTCCTCCAGGCGCTTGTTGTTTGCTCGCGAAAACGTTTCGCGCAAAAGGAACGCGTTCCCGGGACGTGTGCCGTATTTCGTGAACTGTTTAAAGGAAAAACAGAAGGAACGTGGAATTTCGACTTGGAAGGTGAGAATTAGAGTGGCTTTTCTTACCGGAAAATTGGATGCGATTGTAACCGAGAAAATGAAGGATCTGAATATTATAACGATGAAATGCAGAACGATCTTTGGCAAAGTGCACGTATTCAATTAATGAATTAAGTTAAGGTTTATTCCTCGTGTATTTCCTGTTGATTTTGCTGTCTGTGATATTGTTCCATAAATTTGGAATGGCATTGCATTGCTATTAAGTATGTAGATCGATTTTGTGTTTTTTTTTTTATGAATTATAAATTTTATCCGTAGATCAAGAGATACATAGCAAGCCATAAAAGATATATATGAAATTTGCATAAAATTACAATTAGACGAAGAAAATAATTACGAGTTGTTATATCAGCTGGAGAATAGTTGCTACAGTTAGGTATATCTGAAGACGTTGAATTAATTTACATAGCTCTGGTACTCGCTTGCGACTAGTTTCGCTCAAGAGTAGTTTTACTATCATGGAAATTATCGTTATATAATGATTAACTGTGTCTGTATATTTTGTACGGGTTTTAAGTCCTCGTCATCGCTACCTTGTAGCAGGTGTTTTAAATATTAGCTTTAAATTACCTGTACTTAACTCTCTGACAGCCGCACATTTCGTGCAAGTACTCTCGTCTACCATGGCCGTCTTCCGCGGTAGATTACTCCGCCTGTCGCCAACACTTTTTACAATGTCGTTCCTAGTGTAATTACAATATACTTACCAGCAACAACATCGAAATTATCGTTATTTTAGTTCCTTTTATAATATCACCATCGTTCCATCATTTTTTATGAAATATTTCCAGATACTCTTCCGAATATTTTACAGCTAAAATACACTCGTAGCTTCAAAAATTAGATGTAATTAAAGACAGCATCTTTATCATAGGCAAAATTCTCTTTTTTTTTTAACCAATAACAATTATCTACGATGGAATATTTTTAACTTCATCGTAAATGTAATAATCAGTCTACGGATATTTATGCAAATTTACATCTTTACAAACATAATTTAAGAAATTGAACCTTCGCAGAAGATCGTTAAACCTTTTCAACGTATTGATATTGCCTGTTATTATTATAGCATTTTCACATTTCTAAATTTCCCATAAGCACATAAAAGTCCGCCATCTAATAATATTTCAGTGACAGAATTTCTGTTCACGGAATAATCGGTCGTCCAGAATCGAAAAATCGCTGTTTCAATAGACCACACGTTGTCAATGATTCGCACCAATTACATATTGGGTTGGAAACTAAGTGATTGCGGATCTTGGCAATACCACCTAATGACAAAATTCGCGATTACTTAGTTGCCAAGCCAATATATGAGAATCCGTGTGCGTTTCAACGGTACGTTACACGACTGTGAATTACGTTGGCGCCTGAATGAGAAAAGGTGGCGGCTAAGATGGACGGGTAGAGCAAAGTGAAGGAACAAAAGCAAAGAAAAAGGGTTAGGACGTACGTGGAATCGGATTTGCCTGGCTCTTTCATTTCGCGTCTCGTAACTCGTGCTGCGCTTGACGTGCTGGACGAACGTGCCTGCCTGCTTGCACTTCCTCTTCTCTGGGAAAATTACCCTTCGATACAAATCGTAGTCGCGTTTCGAGCAGCTGGACGAAAATTGCAGCTGGTCGTTACTTTGCATTCAACCGATTCCATTCTAACTTGGTCCTGGCGATCCGATTATGGTCTTGCAACTGTACAAAAGCTCGAGATCCTTGATTTAGACCTCGTGTACGTAATGGCTTTGAGAAATTTCATGTCAGATTACACTGCTTTCTTATTTTTCCTTTCTCTGTTTTTTTTTTTTTTTTTTTTTTTTTGGTAGAAAATTAGACGTTGCTGGAATTGCGAAGTTACGAGAGATGAATTGGATAAAGTTGTAATTTTCCACTGTTAGTAATTTCGATCGTACACTTTGCAATTTCTCACCGCTTTGGTTTTTACGCTTTGTAATTTCTCGAAGACGATAAATTGTATGCATTTCATTGCGTGCAAATTTTATTTATTTTCTTTCTCTTACCCCGTTGTTTGTTGGAAATTGAACGTTGATGAAATTTTTAGCCAGATTGCGTTACACACGTAAATTACCAAGTTATCAGAATTTTATAATTTGTCACGTGCAAGTTATACTTTGTAATTTATCGAAGATAGCAAGCTGTATGCATATCGTAGCTAATTTTACTTCTACTATAAAAAAAATGCAACGAGTTCAATCTTTTTCGTGGATTTTTTCCTTGACTTTTTCTTGATCGATTACTGTAATTCTTTCGTGACGTAAATCTCCCGTAAATGACGAATTGTATCCTTTGTGGTTACAAATTGTACCCATAAGTTCTCGTTGATCTATTTGATTTACTTTACAAAGATATACCTAAAACAGATTACAGTGTTCCAAAAACATAAAAGCACTGACATCGCGACCAATCTAATAATCCAGACAAAAAGTGAGCTGCTAGTTATTTATTAACATCGATCGCCGTTCCATTTGTCGTGAAACGTCCCTTTTACGAATTCATACGATTCGATCGCGGTAAACGCACGACTGGCTCGAACGTTTTTGACGGAGACTCTGAATACGAAACAGCCCTGGCGTAATCGCGCCGACCCCTTCGCTCTGTTCGAAATTGCCAGCCTGCAAAATTGTACGGAACAATTCTACCTCTTTGCACGTAGGTCGCATAAAAATGTCTAAACAGCCTTCTACGAGCTAGCTGTTGCTGTCCTCGCGAAAACAGCTTGCAGCTTCTTTCGTTCTTCGATCTTTCATACGCTCATTGATCGAATCTTGCCTTCTTTACTTGTAGATCTTGTCTCTTCATGTATTAAAATATCATACATCGTGATATATGATGACGATAGATTATCATTGTGATACAACGCAGGAAGATTGCAAAAATATGAGAAAATTTAGGTTGAATTTGAATTTTCATATCTAACTTTCACGTTATGACATGATGAAAGGTTAAACAAATAGCTTGGTCCAAGAAGCTCACAAAGAGACCGCAAACATCAAAAACATCAAAAACGTGGCGAAAGAAAATTGAAACGAATGTGGCCAAATTCCAGCGAAGCTCTTTCAGCTTTTCGAATGAGCTTACGAACTCGAATCCGCGAAGTGACAAATTTAGAAAGTTACGCAAGGAATTAAAAAAAAAAAAAGAAAAAACGCGAACTCGAGGGACGACAAGTGGATCGATAGAGCGAAATGTGAACAGAATTTCACAAATGTAAATTGGATGGAACGTTCGCCGTTAATTTGGACCAGACACAGCGTCGTAAAGCGCGAAAACCTGGCGTCCAGCGGTAAATTTTATAACGTCGATATCTAGTTTATGTTCTCTCATGGTTCTCGAGCGAATTATTACGAGTTTCTCGTAATTGCGATACGATAAGCTTTGAAATTTCGCCCTGGTGAATCATTGGTCTTGGAATAATTATATTCCAATCGTTGAATCTTGCATTGACGATTGCAATCTCGAATTCTGGAATTATTCATCGTGATGATAAAGTACTTCGAATGAAAATTAGAGATGGTTGGATCGTAGATACGGTTAATGGATATGCGTCGAAGAGTTTGCTGCCTAATTTATCATTCGTAGCGAAAAATTACATCTTGATTGTTACACTTTCACACAGTCGCTGTGAAAACTATCTACATGCGGCTTTATTTAATTTATTTTTGTCGAATTTATTTCTTACATATTTTCATATATCTTCTTTTTTTTATATATTTTTCCACGATTTTATATCCTTTCTCTATTTTCTTTTCATTGTATCGTCGTATTTCCTGTATCCTAGATTTTCTCTTTTATGCTTTTTTTTACTTTGTTACCTCTCTTCTTTATTTTAGACGTCTTGCGAAGCGATTGTTACATCTCGCCTATCCTTTTACCGTACAATACGACTTCTCATAGAACTTTACACAGTAACGTGTATTATTAATAAAAGAAATAAGAAAAGGACAGAATATACTTCCTAATAGAATATTTCCTTTTATTTTATTCCATTATATTACAAGCTATAATATTATAAATTTAAGAAATCCTAGTACAGTGATTTAAAGAAATACTATTTAAAAGAAAAGCTAGAATACCGTACACTGGCGCTATAAATTCAAAAAATATATTTTCATGTAAATTTTACACACGTTTACTATACCTACGTACATATAATATATGTTCGCCGAGACACGGTATTACCATTTGAAAGTAGAAAAACGCGCAATTGTACGGTGTTGCAGACAGAACAGCGAATAGGACAGTTGGAAGGGGAAAGCTACACGGTCTCCTAATAAAAACTACCAACGAGTTTCTCCACGTACCTACCACCCTTTTATTCCATTTCTTTTTTACCAACATCTTGCTGCAGAAGGGGCTACGAGCTATGCTTCTCCCTTCGCTTCCGTTTCCACCCCTTCTGCGTCCTTTCCCAACCCCTGGGTGGCCTATCGCGTTAACAAGCATATTTTACATTTCATCGCAGCCACTTAACGCGACCGGCGCCGTTTTCTTTTCCTCGAATTGGCCACATGACACGTGTGCACGGATCAATTAGAGAACCTTGGGGTGCATTGCAATTACTTAACGTAATTGAGTCGTTGGAACTCCGTGTTTAAGCTAAGCCCTTTATCTCTACGGACTGCTTTTCTCTCTTTCTTTATGCGATAAGTAAATGTGCAAGGTTTCTTTTAATTACACATTTTAACATCGCTGCGTCATTCACGACGGAAAATTATATCTTTCTGACAAATATCTACACTGTGAAGGAAACGTGAAAAATATCTCGTTGATATTTGGAAATGATTTCTCGTTTGAATTCCACGTTAAACACCTTAAGATATTACGAATTACCCTTCGCTTGCTAAAACACTAATGAGACTGAAACATAAAAATTCAAGGATTATGGCAAGGTTAATACTACTCCGTTTATTTACCACTGTCATCCACGATTAATATCTAACACTATACTTAAGAAGAATCTCTACGAACTTACAGGTGGCTAAGTGTATCTCACAAGAAGAAGAAAGGTCAAGGTATCCATAGATTTTGTAGTCAGTTCTGCTATAGTCAATGTAACAAATATTCTGTACTTAAACTGCTACGTAAAAGCATTCTACACTTCCTAAGGTTTCGAGAATTTCCAAGTACCAGCCAAACCTTGTGTCACCCCAATTAAAGTACCACACTTCCAGAAAGAAATGTTTCAAGAACGAGAACACCTAACACCTTAATACCTAATACCTAATCCTAATATTCACCCTAATACCTAACACTATACTTAAGAAAAATCTCTACGAACTTACAGGTGGCTAAGTGTACCTTATAAGAAGAAGAAAGGTCAAGGCATCCATAGATTTTGTAGTCAGTTCTGCTATAGTCAAGGTAACAAATATTCTGTACTTAAACTGCTACGTAAAAAACATTCTACACTTCCTAATGTCTTGAGAATTTTCAAACACTTGCCAATCCTCGTGTCACCCCAATTCGAGATCCACACACGGATCAGCCCCAAGAAACACGATTCAACGATCCTACGAACCTCAAAGCTGAAACAAGCAACACGTAAATCACGTCGAGTATCGGTCAGTTTGTCTCTCGAGCGTGCACGAACCAATTACACCGAGAATCCGACTACTCAAATTCTCTATCCACGTGGACGATAGCGCGGCCTTCGCTGGTTTCTGACTTACGCGCGTAATGCCGATAAACGAAGGGAAAAATCGGCTGCTGCTCTTCGACGCCATCGAGCTTTCGCCCTCGTTAATCCGCCGACGCGTTGACAAGTTCCGGCGCGCGCAACGATTTCCGTGCGAGTCGTCGCGATCGAACGTCCGCGCCGATGACTCGAGAATTTCTGTATCCAACCACGAGGACTCGACTCTGGGATACGTCGGTCGAATCACGGCGGTATCGATGAGAAAGGAGTAGAGGCGGAGAAAAAAATTGCTGGATCGCTTCGACGATTGTCTTTAATCCCGCTTCCGTGCTTTAATGAACGACCCCCGTATCCACAGTGAAAATGGAACGCCGCCACTGACGTTGCACGGCTGTCGTTCAATCTCTCCTCTCGTGTCGGCAGACACCCCGTGGGGAGAATGGCAGACGTCGGGCCGGGGAAAAAGTTGACCGAGTTCCCGGAGATTTATAAGCGAGCAACGCGACTCGGCGTCGCGCGTCGACACGTCAACCGTGAGATTCTCCGCCTGGTGCCGGTTAATTAGTAGAGAGAGTTTTCCTCTTTTCTTTTCTTTTTTTTTCTTTTTTCGACAGAGAGAGAGAGAGAGAGAGACAGACAGACAGAGAGAAAGAGAGGGAAATTTGCTTTTAGATTTTAATCATGGCAGTTTGGAATCCTTTTTGATGCTGTTCTTCAGGCGAGACATTTCTGGATCTTTTTATTAAATGACTTATCGAGATTATTTAGAGTATTTTATCAGTTATTTGATTATGATTCTTTATCAGATTATTCGTTATTTATTTGTGAAGTTATTTCTCGTAGTCGATAAAATTTCTTTATTTAACACCCTATTTTGATTGCTATATTATTAGCTGTTATTAGTAAAATATCGTTCGTTATTTAATTTCTATTCTTTATTCCTCGATACTTTGTTATATGTAACATTTTCGTCGGTGTTTCTTACGCAGAAATATTCGATTCCTGTATAATTATCGGTCGATCGACTCTTTTATAGTCAGGGTCGTTAATTATAATTCTGATTCATCCAAACTAGCTTTCCGATTACTTCGTTATCGTCGAATAAACCAAATATATGATACACTTTACTCTAACACTGTCCGCTAATTCTAATACACCCCAACAACCCCGAAAACGCCCCCAAAGCCACCCTAATAAACGAAGACTTTAAAATCAGTCTGCAATGTGCAGCAAACTCGTCCCAGCTGGCATCGACGAAAAAGGATCGAAATACCTGGTACGAGAAAGACATATGTATACGGCTCTCTGGCCAAAATTCTCTGGCACGGTGATTTGGAATCCGCAGATACGGCGAAGTACGAACGTGGCCTAATGCAGTGGCTGATCCTGGTAAAAGGAAACCAAGTCTGCCAGCAAAGAGGGATGAAAAAAAGACGTGGCTAACACGACGCGAGATATCAAACCAACCACACACGTACACATACAGGGACACGTGTATACAGAGGATGTGCCTGAATCGACCAATTCGAGCCACCTGCAACGAGCTTACAACCACGAGGCGTTCTTTTTCTCCGAAGAAGCCAATATAACAGAACGAGAAAAACCGCTGGACCTGTTTCAGCCTGGCTTGAATAGTAATGGGGAACTGAACTCCTTTACCAGGAATTTGTCTTTTTAGAAAAAACTAGGAACCAGCAAGGCTGAAAAAAAGCAGAGAAAAATAGGAGCAATTTGGAAGGTTCCTTTTCTTGCGTGTAAAGTCGATCGTTGACTTATTCGTCGTCGCGTTGTTCTTCATTTGCGAGTCTTAGCAGCGGAATCTGCCCTGTGGAAAATTTGTTGGCGCGTGTGACTGTCACGTTTCTATCGCTTCCTGTTTTTATTTTTCCGCGGAAGATCATTGTATACGCTCGATTCGTATCTCCACCGTTCCACGTTCCTATCTTTGTTTATGGGAAATGGTTTCGTGCACGTCGATCTCACCGATCGCTACCTTTATTTTCCGTTCTTTCTTGCGGAAAGTAAATCGCGAACGTAAGTCGCATTTCCACTGGTTTCTGTTTCGATTTTTATTCTCAGGTGCTGGTGATTTTATTTTCAGGTGGTCGTTGATTCTACGCGAGTCAAGGTATACAGTAGCAGAAGTAGAAAGACTTGCTCTTGCTGCGGATAGAATTGGTTTTGTGGTAGAATCACAGGACGCAATCCTTGTAGTAGCTCACTTTATCTCGATATCCTAAGATGTAGTATAGTACTTTCCTATTTTCCAGGATTCGATTTGCCAGTTAATCCCATAGCACTTGGCAACTTGCTCAAGTACATATAAATTTAGGTATCTTCTCTGGAATATGTTTTCCGACCAAGTAAATCGAATATTTGCTATAGCGTTCGAACTGGATATTCGACTCAATGCGTAACACGATGCAGTCGAGTATGCTGGGCATTTTTTAAAGGAAAGTATCACTTCGTAGTATAAATTTTCTTGTAACTCAAATATTTTTTTCAGTTTATCTTTTACCACTCTGTTTCTGAGAATTTCGGTGAGAAGCTTCAGAAACTCGTTCGCCAACTCCTAAACGATCATCTTCCCAATTTCCCCAAAATAAAATAAAATAGAACAAAGAATAACAAGAAAGTGAACAAACGATCGACATTCCCTCGTATCTTTCTATTTGCTCGGAAAAAGAACTTTCGTCGATTCCCAAACAATCGAGCGATTCCTCCTCAAGAAGAATATTAAAAAAAAAGAAAAAGATGAAAGCAAACCAAAAAGAAGATCGAGCTTAAAAAAATATCTTCGGAAACTCTTCTGCGAGATCACAGGAAACGGAAAAACGAAATAAGGGTAGCGAGTCGTGGGCAATGGGGTGGGCGACGAAAGTCCGTGACGGCCACGCAATATGTACACGGAACGGTTTGATTCCCAGCGGCAGAAAAGCAAAGCCCTTCGCGTATTTGCGAAACGCGCCACCGGCATACGAATGTAACCATCAGCAGTCGCCTCTACATCCACCCCTTTCTCGTTCTTCAATCCCAGCGCTGCTACAGGGACACCAAGGGCCGTACAAATACACGCGCGTAAACGCGTACACGCTTGTGCAGACACGCAACCGGCCGCGGTTTATCCACAGTCAATAAAGGCTGGCTGTCAGCATGAATACCAACAGCGTGGATCCCAGGCCGGCCAGCAACCCCCTGTACGATACTGCATACAACGTACTACCGTTGTGAACCACCCCCGGTTGGAATCGCGCGGTTGCGACTCAGCCCGCTGCGAGATTTACCGTGGCCCGTACATCATACGCACGTGCGTGTTTCACCGTTATCGTAAATACGTTCGCGGAGATAGCGCATCCTACTCGCAGCCGGCACGTACAGCCGGGGTGGATTTTCCGGGTTTTCTCTCGACGCGTCGAGCAACATCCACGTGTCCTAATATCGAATTCTGAAGAAGATCGCTTGGCTGTTGAACATGAGCAGCGAAGGATGCTTTGCAAAGTTCGCGGAATTTAGGAGATGGGGTTGAGAACTCGGTGCATTGAGAGCTCGTGAACGGACACGGGCTGACAACGGGACGTGGATGAGATTTTCTTATTTTTCTGCCGAATCAAAATGTAATTCTGAGCTGGTGTTCTTTTACTTTTCGTGGATATCGTGGGATCGTTGTTTCTTTTCCTTTGTTAGCGGATAGTGGACGAGTGGAGGACAGTCGCAGGGTGAAAAATGAGGATTCTTGGGAAATTTTGAAGGCATTGGGAAGCTCGAAGATGAATACGAAGATGGATGAGATTCTCTGGACTTTGACTACGTCAAAAAATATAGTTTGACGCTAGTGTCCTGTCTCTGTTGATATCCAGTTACATTCGCATCAATTTTAATGTTGGACCAAAGGTGAAATTTTTTATTCTAGGGTACAAATCACATAACCCTAACCTAATCCCAAATCTTATTACTCTTGGATTTTTGATCCAAATCGCGTTAATGGTAGGCGAACGTAGAAAAGGACGCTATGTGGACGAAGGGGTTGTTTTTTAATGGCCAGCTGCGACAAGATTTGGCGTAGATTGAGACGAAGGGGACACGGTCTTGGATTAAGTTATGTAGGTTGGGTTAGCTTATATGGAGTGTTACGGGAGCCTTGTTTAGAGTAGATGAAGCTTGAGTGATGGATAGTGTAGGGTTTAGGTGGATTTGTGTTGCGGCAGATTATTAGTTTCTGGGTTGTATTATGTGGCATCGGAGAGTAATGGCACCAGGTGCGTGTAAAATGATATCTTGATACTTATCAATTAGCAACATTATATGTTCCTTCGTTATTCACGGATTTCACTCATTTTCCATAAATCTCTCATTTTCCACTCTCTCGTTCGACATTCCTCGATAATCTCACGTTCGAACCGATAGCACGTATTGTAAATTTTCCCTAACAATGTTATCTAACTAACTAATCGTTCAATCCATGAACTTTGTTTCGTTTCAAACGTTCTAAAAAATATAAAATAAAGTGGAACTTGGATCATCGATGACCACCATGGCGTTTTATGCGTTAACCAGAGATCCACCGCATAATCAACTTCCAAAAATCCACTTGCTTCGACACAATCTTCCCAAAAGCCTGCTCATAGCCACGAAACCACCTCCGCCCTGCCGTAACACTTGAAATCACTCAGGATCAGGAAAGCAGGTGTGTTGGTCGTTGAAATTAGAAGGATGGATCGCAAGAGAGAGAGAGAGAGAGAGAGAGAGAGAGAGAGAAGAGCTAGCAATTCCGTAGCGGAGAATTAATCGGATTGGCGCGGAGTGACCTGCACTTCTTTCCATTCTTACTCACATTGTCCAGATCCCGTAAGGATTATCCGACTAAGGTTCTTTTCGTTGCTCTCGTGAGGTGGGCAGCCGCAGCAGATTTCGTTCCAATCTGAAGCGAACCGCCGAAAGCTACAGGGAAAACGGGAAATCTGGAGCTGATGGTGCCGAGAAGGCAGAACCGGGATATACCGAGAGAAGAAATAAAAATGGTAAAAAAAAAGGAAGCAGGCGGTTGGAAAACAAATAAAACAGAGTGGTGACGTAAGGTGGTAGAGGAAAGACGTTTGTAATGTAAAAGCGAGACGCTACCAGCATTAGGGAAATTGAAACGGTTTTCTTTATCCGCCTGGATCTTGCAGATAGAAAGATTCTGCAAGATGGCACGTTCCTCTGCGAGAATTCCGTTCTTGAATCATTTTAACTCGTCGATACGCGGCTCGTGCTGAGACGTATGCATTTTGAAAGCTACGCGGGAAGATACTTGGAAAGAGGTGAGAAGATTCTTGAAACAGCAAGAAAGCTCTCTGGCTTTCATTTGGTAAAGGCGCTATTAACTGTTTTAGATTCGTGATATATTTTGTTTGCTTTTTAATGCGAGATATCGAAAATATTCTGCGAGAAATTACGCCGAAAAATTGAATTTATTTGACGCCGTAATACAACGTTATAAGAAGATCATCGAAAGGAAACGAAATTCTTGAAGCGTTCTGCTGGTTCAATTTGGATAAGAAACAATTTGTATATCAACTGGATGCTTCAAATCGACGATATTTCTCACTTCATAAATGCATCATAAATGGACTATGGAAGAAGCTACTTTAAATCAAAAATACGTTTGATTTTCTCTAAATCCAAAGGACCATAGAAGAAGATTAATTTAACAGATCGTAACAGCAGATAATCGCAATATGATAAAACCTAACATTTAATACGTTCGGTACGTTCTAACGTTGTGTTCTAACATTAAAAAAAAATTAGTTTCTGGGGAAAAAAGGAAGGGAAAGGATAAAAAGCGACAGAAATCATGTGAACGACTTCCGAGAGCACGTTCGAGCGTAAAAGTTGAGTCGGTTGTTAACGGTTGGTAGTCTACTGGCGTGTTTCAGGGGGAGGAACATTCCCTCGTCCAGTAAAATTGATAAATTTCCAACGCGGTCATAATGAACGCACCCGCTTTCGGCCAGTTAACCAGCAATAAAGCTCGAAACTTTTGCCCCGCGCTAATGAAGTGTATGCATGTAAACTGCGCGCGCCGTGCTATTACGACTTATATAAAACCGAGCGGTCGTGTCGGTAATTAAAACGCTTAATCAAAGCCGCTTTTAATGCCCGGGCGATGTTCTTCGAAAAAACGTATCGGCTCACAGTCGGCTATTCGCATGGAAAAAACGGATAGAAGCCAATTTTTAACAATTTGGCGTGCGTCGTACAATTTTTTCCGCGCTAGATGATCGAATATACGAGGTACGACGCGTCAACATATTTTTAATTTCGCACTAGAACTATCAAAGTGATACAGCTAGTTCATAATTTTTCATAGAAATTTGATAGATGTATTCTATATATATATATATATGTATAACTTTACGAGGAATTCGAATGATTTTTGCAAGGACGAGTAATTTCTGCCTTATTTTGTATATTCTTTTCGTTGCCCATCGTGTTCACCTGTTTTATTAACTTTGAAACTTTCCCTCGTCTACCATCGCGAACATTAACACTTAGCCAACCGAATAGGGAGATCTCCCCTCTGTGAAGAACATCTCTGAACAACGGGGAGATCTCCCTTTTTTTTGTTATTATCAATTATTGTGTATTTTTGGAATTGTTGCCAATTAATTGCGCCACTTTTTCTGCTTTTCTAAAGTACAGTGTATAATAAAATACACCAATCTAATGGTGTTAAAATTGATTAAAATGTTACACTATCGGTCATGACTAAATAAAGTTACAATCGAACGATACCACATTGTAAAAAAGTATTAAAATGCATTATGAACTTTTAATCTCAGGTTCAAGTCGTGTTATTTATTTCTAGCCAACTTTAACATTTCTAATTTTACCTATATTTTTGTATACTTTTAATATGTACTTTTAAATCGATGTTTTGTATAAACAATACGTGAAATCGTGAAATAAAATCATTAAAAAATATATCATTACAAAATAATCGTGCAAAATATAATTGACCACTTATTGTAATTCCACGTATTGGAATTAACGCTATAACTAAATATATACAAAATGATGAACTTTCATAAAATTTCGTCCCAATTTACTTTTGTTTAATTTCAATTGCAGTCATGGATAGAATTACACTTTTATTTATATAGAGATATATCTTATTCAACTTTGCTGCATTTTTAACAAATTATCTTATTATCAAATATACATTTGCCGCGTAAATATTTCCCGCGTCTTAAACAAATTTTCTTAATTTTGTAACCTTTACAATAGCCTTTATGAGATAGTCTTTTCTTTGTACTGATTGCATTTATTTTAAGAATAACTAACATATTTTGTCGGGCGGTTAAAATGACCGCTCATGGTAGGCAAGGCAGAGTACAGATTTTTCTCAGGAAATAAAAGAGCAAACTAAAATTAAATACCGAAAATAAATACGGTTAAATTTGTGTAGACGTGTCGACAGCGATCAATTTGACCGCGCCGATAGGTTTAGCGTTAAAGAAACAATCATTTCCTAGGATAGATAAATATTTTATACGCGATATTACCATTTCATGTTACTGAAGCTGCTGTTAATTATATTTAGAAATTACATCGAGCTTTAAAATATTCTTATTTTTTAAAAAGATGAAACAGAGAACTCAGGATAAAATTTATGTTGTTCTACGTTCATGAAAGAGAAGAAGATGGATAATCGACAAGGGAGCTGTAACATTCTGGGAAAATAATCGCCAGAGAACTGACACTCGCAACGATACGAACACGTAGCATCGTGATCATAGCCAAATCCGTTTCTCCTATTACGACACACGCCATTACGCTCTTGACGTATTAAACGTTCCATTTAACCGAGGTCTAAGCCCTAGCGAAGCTTATGCAACATGTTTGCAATTGAATCCCAGCGGCATTACGTAAATACTGGCGTGTACCGTGGTGAAGATTTCTGTTCGGACTAGCTAAGTCGAGTATTTGGTCTCGTCGTGTTGTTCTTGGAGAAAGAAGAAGGACAAACCTTTGACAAAAGGCTTAACCAACTACGTTACGAGCTTGGCACATCCTTAATTACGTTTCTCTAAACCCACTAAACTTCCTTGTAATTCTTGCTTCGAATCAGCAACTTGGCAAATCAATTCTTCTCCTTTGTCCTCGATGCTTTTCAACGAGCGACTAATGCTAATTGCTAATTCTGCTCAAAGCTATGTCACTTGGAAACCGAGAGAAAAGAAACTACGACGTTTTTGAGAGAAACGTACTTTGATCCCTGATTTTGTACATTGTCTTTTTCAACACCCGTGTGGGTCTATGGAGATTGTCAATGGCATTTATTATTCAAGATGAAAGATAAAAATGAAAGTTAAATACTCTGATATTATTATAAGAAATAAGTTAAAATTCGATTAGGTTCGGTTTAGGTTTGATTTGTCGCATGATAGTCTGTTTTACGTTTACGGCATTAAATACCATAAATTGTAATTAAATATTAAACGTGAAATCGTTCAAAACAAAGAACACAGTGTCCAGAAGAAGCCAAGAAAAATGCGCAGAATTCACGTAACACAAAAAGACATATAAAATAAGCAAAATAGATTGTTCGAAAAACGAATTTCTATTCAATTCCTATTTCTTTGCTTGCACCCGTAAATCCTCGTTATATAATTGCATCCTCATTATACGATCTCGAATTTCCAGTTTGGCAAAACCAAAGAGAAAATCCACGACCATAAAATTCTGCGAAAAAGAATAAAATCCTATAGAGCGTAAAGAACGCGTGTTATGAAACGCCTGTTTCGCCTCTTGCTTTGTCCAGCGAGTCGCTTTGTCCATGTGGTACGAAATTAATCTGAAAAATCAAAGTGTTTCCGTGTAACGCGGCGGTGTAATTAGCAGGAATCTCGCTGGAATGCCACAGAAATAATTCTAGCAGCTTTATTAAAACCGTTTTCAATATTTCGCCGTGCGAAACCGCGGAATCGCGATGAATTTTCTACCGCTGCGAGACGCTGGTTCCATGCTTTTTAATTAAACTATGGATAGTCGGACGAAACCACTGGAGACTCTAAACAGCGGGCCAAGAAATCGGTGGGAGAAGCGGCCATCAGCAGCGAACGGATCTCAAGAACGAGCAGCCGGAATAGTCTCGGCTTGAACGAGTTAATGCAAGAAAGTCCCTGGGCTTTCTCTACGTAAGCGATCAGGATAATCCGCGGATCAGCGCCATCGAAGCGAAATCCCCTCTGAAGTATCGTCTTTTCTTCGCGTAAAATGAGATTCCTTCGTTATAATTGCGCCAGTTGACGAGCAGCAATTTTTTTCATCGGTCCGAACGAGAATGATTGGCGGCCTCCTCGAATCTTCTTCTTTTATATCTTCTCTTTTATCCTTCATTTTCTTTTTTAATGGCCACTCTGGCTCCCGAGGTATTCATTGGAAACTTTTATGTTCGTACTGTCTGCGCTGTACGAAATATTTTGGAATTTCATTGGCCAGGTTTGTCATCGTCGTGTTGGCCAAATTTGAGATCAATTTAAAAGCGTATATAGAAGATGTAACATATTTATTGTAGCTATATGTTACGTGAAAAATGATTTTCTGTTGTTCCTGTGCACGGTATAAATAGCCACCTTAAGACTTGCAACGTAGGTGAAACTTGAGCAAGATGAGACTTGGAGGTAGCAGGTTTGTACAGCAAAATCTGTCGGATGAAAGTTCTAACGACAGTTTCTAATTTCAGGTCAGGTTAGTTAAGGTGTTGGAGAAGTACGTAGCTTTTGTCGCTACTTTAATTTTCGTGAATTCCTACAAAATTCTCTCATCTCGATCTTTTATTCATATTATTCGTTATCTTGTCTAATGAAAAATGATCAGGCTAGAATTTTAATAAATCAAAGTCGAACTGTCCCGGTAGGAAAACGTCTCATGAATCGAGATGACCAGATTTAAATAATTTCCTACTAATTCTCCAATGAGAAGTTCTTCGATGAACTTATTAAAAGATGCTATTGAATCGTAAACAATCACGGAAACGATATTCGTACTACGACAACGATGAACATTAGCAATCCTTTATGACTTTACTTTATGAACTTTATTAATTTATAGTAAATTTACAAACCTTACGTTCATTGAAAAATTCGAGAATCCTTTCTCATAAATTTAATACTTGACGTAGCCACTGTACCAATCTGCTAATATCGAAATATCGTTCGAGTACGCGAAACGTAGACGCCCATCACTGTTAAGGGTAGTTCCCAAGGGAACAGTGGCGGGACTCTGCTCGAGATTCGGTCTGCTCGGCGAATGGGAAACGAACGAGGGCAAAGGTAGTTTGTTCCAGTACTCGGCCAGGTCTAATTAGAAAAGTCAATATGGACTGGTGGTCGGGCCACGAGTCTCTCGGTGTTCATTATATTATAATATTCTCTGACGCATCCCCTGATGCCTCTAAGACCGCGACGTTGTTGGCAAGCGAATTGGCGTCGTTATCTTGGCCAATGGCAGGCCAGTCTTCTTTCTTTTTTCTTCTTACAGCTAACGCGATTAGTTTCAAATGCTTAGGAACAGCCACGTTGTTCGTCGTTGTTAGACACGCACCGGTCGATATCAAAGATGATGCTCGAAGTAGAGGTGAAATAAAATAACGCGTGTTTCCGTTGTATATTATTTTATCGAATTACGTATGATACGTTTTGTTCTATCAAAATAAAGATCACAATGTTTGACAGATTAGGTTTCATGTTTGTATAAAGATGCGTCGTTATAAAAGACGTATCCGAAAGAGAAAGACACTTTCCGGACAACCTAATACATAATTAGCAGATTATAGATGTTTCTGAATTTTACGAGAAAAGTAAACGCGCATGATATTATAAGTTTATGAAAATTCCGTGGATAAATATACACAGAAGATTGGAGGGAAATATTTCTCTGCAATGTTTAATGGGGAAAATGAATTTTTGTTTATCCTGTACGCGTTATGGGTAAATATTAGATATCTTTTATGTATTTTATTTCGCGTAGTTGTATGTACACGTAGAAATTTGTTCAGAACGAATAAGTAGGTGTAATTTGAAGTTCGTGATGCGCAGTAAATATCAGTGATTTATCAACATTCCCGCAACTGGTAATTTCATCGTTTCTTTGAAACTAAGAGCCGCTCGGAGATTAATAATTCTAAAACTGGTAGACACAAACTTTTCTTATTATCAGAATGTTATACCAATTTCGTAAATTTTTAAACGTCTGAATCTCCGAATAACCAGATATACAAATCCTGAATTTTCTAATAGTTTCGAAATATCGACATTTTTAAATACGCGTATATGCAAATTCCCGGATTTCTCAAATATTTAAATTATTGTCTCAAACATTCCAATTTCCATGTACGCGAATATTCAAATATCTAAGTTTCCAAATATCCAGGTATCTGTATTTTGAAACTACAAACGTACCAGGATCAAGGATATCTGGTAAAAATATGTGGCAAGGGAATAATTGGGCAGAATAATCCAGCGCGAAAAATATATAAATCTGTTAAACAAGAAATCAAATAGCCAAAAAATACTTTTTACCGTGATTGTAAATCTCGCACATTACCATAACCACAATTTGGAGGCGATGATTGCACGTCTGACTGGTCGATGGACGATACGATGCAGGACATTCGTCGGCGTGTCACGAGTTTATCGGCGACAAAACGCGGCGGGACTCGTTAACACCGTGAAATATACTGCCGTCCATAACGAACGGACTCTCTTTTGGTGCCGATATCCTCGCGACGACCGCGTCGCTTTTTACTCCCCGTTTCCGAGTCGTCCCGATGTTATGGGGCTTTAAACGAGCGTTATAATGACCGCTGGTCGACGTTGATTAAAAAACCTTCAACCGACTGACGTGGGTTTGCTCGCTGGCCGGGGGATGCTAAATCGTTCGCCACGTGCTTCCGCCCAGAGAATTCGATCAATATGCATAGCCGTCAACCTGCACTTTTTCTTTGATTTTTTCAATTATTTTTCGAAATTCGTGGATTTTTCCTGCTTGCTGTTATACGTAATTTTATCGTGGACTTTTCAAGCTTGATTCGCTGAGAAAAAAGAAAAGGCGTTAATGACGATTGATATTTTTAATTACGAAACTAAATTATTTGAACGTACGAATACCAATTTTGAGAAAAGTTGCGGTATACAGTGGCTACTAAAATCATATCTACTTTTAGTAAGTTTGCTTATTTCTCAATTAGGCGCTTTTTGTCAGGTTTCATATTCCATTTTCACAATATTAAATTTTCGTGATCACGTGAAGGTACCGTCAAATAATATGAAACTCAATACACTTGGATAATAAATGTAATTAACGTACTGTAATGGTATACATTTATTTTTTATACATACCATGTACACGAATATCAATTGGCTTCATTAATATTCTTGGATCTTCAGGACGAAGTTTAGTTACAATTGTATTGCATCTGCTTGATTTTTTAAAAGGATTGTTCTCTAAGGATTTTAAGTGGCATAACGTAACGCAAAGCTCGTAGGAACGCATGAGGATCATCTATGTTAACTTGAAGCTTTGACAGGTCGCGTCACTGCGAATCAAGGTCATTTAAAAATTATATTAAAACACGAAATCATGCTCTGAATAGTAGAAAACCGTCACTTATGAGAATCGCGTCGATCACTATAGATCGCTTACAGCAAAATTGATATAAAAAAAGAAAAACACGAGGCGTTAAACTTCGACGAATTTATGTCGCGTCAAAGCGATCGGTTTAAAGCTCGCCACAGCCGCCGGTGCAATCCATAAAAACGACTGCAATTTAAAAACAAACTGCTGGCAAACCGTCCATAAATTTCCAGTCTAAAAAAACCAACAGAAAAGGAAAAAGGAGAATCGAAACGTTCGAAAGCGGGCGACTTCAAAACGGCGGAAACATTTAATTCGTAAAATTCCCAGAGCGGCCACTCGTTTGCAGGTCATTCGCCATTTAGAAGATACTACGCTGTCAAGCGTAACCTGGCAAATTTGAAAACCGCGCAATCATAAAGCCACTCAGAATTCACTTGCCCTCGACGATACCCAAAACCCATGCCAACAGCCAGTGTCCTCGAAAACAGCTATCTCGTTGCAACGCTGCTATACTCGCACGATAATACTACTCGCCATCCCATTCCATCCAATAATTCCGTACAAATTTAATAACCAGACCACCACATCCTCCTAGCCGTTAGCGATATTGCTAAACAAAGGTAAAAAAATGTAGAACAATGAGTGCACGCGTGCACTCTTACTATTTCTCGTTTTCTTGCTGCTGTATACAGGCTGTCGCAAAATATGCAGCAGGATAGTTCTTGTGTTTATTCGAATCACAAATTTCAAAATATAAAATAGAATTTTCAAAAGATTTCAAAATGGAGAGGCAAGAGACATGGAGGAATGTAAGTAGAATAGGTCGGCGCATAGTCGGACAACGATAAGCAGCAATCGATCATAAAATTTGAGCGTCGATATTTTGCGAGTAATAGATTGCAGTGTTATGAATTGCAATTTTTCAATGAAAAATACAATTTCCAATATAAAAGAGGCATCCGAAAGTAGAAGTAGAACAGGTCCGTGATCAGACATACGTGACGAACCGTAAGATATATGGACTGTAATATTTTGTAAATTTTATAGTTCAGCCACTGACACACCGTTTTGACGGTAGATATTAGCTAACTAAAATTCGTTTTAACATTAGAAAGGCAAGGATACCAGAGAACTGTGATTAACGGCACGGCAATTAGCGGAGCATTTGCAAAAAGAACACCTGCGTTTGACTGTACAGTAATTTACGTTCGTCCACGAACATTTCCACCGCGCTTCTAACAAACTTTCTAATATTATTCGATCTTTTCATGCAACACCCTGTAGAGACGTACCTTTTTAATAACATTACCAGTCCGCTGTTCGCTTTAATCCTCGCCCGTTCCCACAAAAAGCAGCTAAATCTTGGTGGCGACCGCGTAGAGACCGGATCGTCGCGCAATGGCGGTGACGCTGGCGGTTTCCACGCTGGTGGAAGGGTGTACGGGGTGGATAGGACACCGTGAGGATGTACAGGGGGGTTTTAAGCCGGCAGGATAATCCGCGGTTTAGAGCTTTCGAGCAATAGCGCTGATACGCGACCGTTCCGCCGTTCGACCGTCCGTTTTCCTCCACCACCCCGTTCCCACCCCCTTTGCCGCTATTATATGTCTACTATGTAGCGGTAGAAGAGGGACAGAAGGAGAATCGAAGCGTGATGAACGATGCTATTGCGTGCCTAGTATCGATGGTTTGCTAAGTAGATCCATTGCCACGATGCACGATGCTTGTCGTTTCTTTGATTTATTTTGCGGTGGTGGAATGCGATGACGGAGATGTCCGCAGAATTTTAGGGTATTTGTTGGAAGATTGGTCGATCGAGAGGTCGTGATAGCTTGTTTTTGACTGTCGTCAAAGTCAATGGACTGGTAATTAGATCTATTTATGTTGAAGTAATTACTTGTAGGATAAGTCTACATCTTTTTCCTTTTGTATACTTACGACCTGGACACTGCTGTTATCAAGAAAATAGAATTTAGTGACCCAAAAAGAATTAAAAAAGGAGAGGTCCGTATTATTGTGGTGTTGAATATGAATGTTGTTTTTGGTTACAAGGTCTAGAGACAAAAGAGTGTTGAAGTAATTACTTCAAGAAAAACTCTACATCTTTTTCTTTTGTATATCTGTGACCTGGAGACTGCTGTTAGGAAGAGAATAGAATTTAGTGAAAGAAATTGAAAATAAGGAGAGGTCCATATTACTGTGTCGTTGAATATAATTTTTGTTTTGAGTTACAAGGTCTAGAAACAAAAGAGCTATAAGTAGATTTCTATTGCTATCTCCTGTAGCCTTCAGCTAGAGCTACACACCAAGGTTAACTTTTTGGTAATGTCCTTTGCTATAAATGTATGAACGTGCTGCCTATCTTCTTCCTATTGTATTGTAACACTGTAAGAGTGAGGATCTGAATCAGCATACACTATACCTATACTTATACTTGTATCTATACTTACTTCAATACATTTTTCTATTACAAATTCATCCACTCGTTTCTCCATCATTCAACCTCAATCATTCAGCCATAAGAAGATTTTTATTCCTGTTTCTTGTAACTTTCAACCAGAGTTACACACCAAGTTAATTTTTTCGCTAATGTCCTTTGCTATAAATATATCAACCTGCTCCTTATCATATTCTATCGTAACGTAACACTGCTAGAGTGAGGATCTGCATCAGTATACACTATACCTGTACTTGCGCTTGTACTTATTTGAACATATTTTTCTATTACAAATTCATCCACTCGTTCCTCTATCAGTCAACCTCAACAAACAGCCGTAAGTGGATTTTTATTGCTGTTTCTTGTAACTTTCAACCAGAGTTACAAACCAAGGTTAATTTTTTTGCTATAAATGCATTAGGTTGTCCGAAAAGTTTCTTTAGTTTTATTAGGAAATAATAGACGCACAATGTTTTTTGTTTTATATTAGTTTATTGAATTATGCACGAACGTAGTAATAGAAATATAACGAAATGGATCATACCTAATTCAATAAAATAATATAAAATAGAAATTGTTGTTCATCCATTATCACCTTATGAAACGAAAGAAACTTTTCGGACAACCTAATATCAACCTGCTCCTTATCATATTCTATCATAATGTAATCGATGTTTAAGTTTGATCGATGGATACGTAATGAGAGGTTGGATTGTAGGGGTAATTGGAGAGAATGTTATGTGAATGTTGTTGTAATGAACCTTGTTACGCATAATATTTACCGATAAAATATCGTAATAGTTTATACCGCTAAACTACAAAAGAAGCTCTGTGCCACGTCGTGATCAATTTTAACCCTGTTTTTAACTTCAAGCTCGTATCACCTCCACAACACGGGCTCGTAAAAAGAATTCACAAGAGCGAAGTGTCCAGTAGACGTCCAAGCGGATTACGTGGCTGCAAGCTTGCAAGCCACGGAGGAAGCCACACGTGTCACCAGCTACTTCTTGCCAATCGTTCACGACCGCACACCACCTTCTTTACCATCTTCTTTATTTATCTACCCTGTGTGGTTTAAAGAGAATTTCAAGAATAATCTACATCAGTATTAACCCTTGCACTGCGAATTTTATTTCAATTTCGTTACCAACAGCTCCCACGGCTTTTAAGTGTTTTACTTGAACTAAAAAATAAGACAATTTAAATAAATAAAGGAAGAAACAAATTCACTTAAATATCAGTTTTATTCACACTATTGTTGTATTTTGTAATTTTTAAGTGTATGATATATCTTGAAACAATTACCAGAATACAATCCTGGTTTTCTTTCACATGTTTCACAAAAAAAAAAAGGTGGAAAACTGTCGAGTGGGACTTGACAAAGGAGCTACTGAGATAAAAACTGATGTCGAGTCACATAGGAGTGCAAAGCGTTAACAAACTGTATATGTTCTCATGGAAATTCTCATGGAAGTTCTCATGGAATCGCTTAATAACAAGTACTGTAATTTTACGTATTACACGAATTCTTCTAACTTGTAACTTTGCAAGTTTCCCATAAACGTATCGAAATTCACCACTTTCGTCTTAAGTAGACACAATTCATCCTTCAAAAATTTCACTGCAATATATTGCTGACAATTTACTGCAATTGTCAAATGATACTCCCCATGGAAACAATCCTCGAGTACCACAGTTCATTCGCCAACAACGTTCCATTTAGAAGTAGTTCGTGGAAGATAAAAAAATGTAAAAACAAGACGGTGACATGGCTTCGCGACGATTATCATTGAGACGTGCTCGTAAAAAACAGTCTCTGCTGGCCGGTCGAAGGGTGGCGGTGGCGATTGCTCGTGGCGAAGAGAGTACGAACGAATCCGGTTATCGGTTATCCATAAATCGAAACTAGACGAGCTGACCGTGGTAGATGGGTCATCATAATCCGAGCGGACGAGCAACGGTGATCGAGGTTCGACGCAGTTGGACTCTGATGGCTTCGTCGTCTGTGGAACGGGTGGAAAATAAAAACGTTCAGGAGAAACGAGCGAACGAGCGAGCAGAAGAGAGAAAAGAGAAGCGTTTCTCGTCGATGACATACGACGAGAGGGAGAGACGAGGATATCCGGGGAAAAAGGGGGAGGAAAAGGTTGATAGAGAGGAAGAAAAATGTGGGCGATATCGCGTGGTGAGCCACGCGAATAGCAGCTGCAAACCACGATCTCCAATTAACGACCCACTTTTTTGCGCCGGTGCTCGTCAACGCGACGCGTCTCTTGTTATTGTCGTCGTGGTCGTTATTGTTGCTTCCGTCGTCGGCGTTTTCTTTTCGGCTGATAGCGATAAAAAAAAGAGAAAAGATACGATAGAACAACGAGAAAGAAGGTACAACGTTAATACGAACGCTGACAGTTTGGCGAGAAAGTTTCGCGACTGGAATCGTAGTATATTACAGTCGCGATAGTTTTCCAGTTGCTTTTGTTTTTTAATTACTCGCGCTGCTTTATTCGCTAAAGTTTGCCGCCGAGGTGTGCTTTCGACGTTGCGATTAAAGGATCGTCCGGTCATTTTAAACCGCGCCAGAAAGTTTCTCTGTGGTAGGAACGGCGAAATTCCTGTCAGAATCTTAATATCATGTCAGAAAATACTAGATAACTTTCTCGGGTATTCCAATCACCAGAAGTTTCTTTGTATATCGAGTGACTATACGTTTAAGGTTCGCGAAAGGAGAGACGTTAATAGTACGCAAACTTAGGAATTTTAGTATTGAGGTGTATAGGTCGTGGTGATGCTGCTGTTGTATAGACCGAGGTAGGTACTGCTGCTGGTCGCTGAGAGGTACTGCTGCTTTCTTCTCATTAAGATGTCCTGGAAGAAAAATCGTACTACGGGCACCGGAATTTGAACTCGGGTCCCGAACATTCGTAATCAAAGACGCTAACCACTGCGCTGCCGTCGTCCGGTAGTAGTTGCTGTCAAGTGCCGCCACAGTATTATAGTTAATGCAATTACGAACGCAATAATTTCATCAATACGCGTGTACGCTAAATCTAATATCTTCACACATCCTGTCAGTGTATCCTTCTGATACGCAGTTTTTCCTATCCTCGCGCCACTCAGAAAGATTCACGACTCCATAACGGCCCCATAGCACCGGAAGTGGTCATGGCGGCGCAACAGCTTCCTTCGTCAAATACCAGATCCCGTGAACATCGACCACATCGATGGACTGTCGGAACGTCTGTGGAACGTTGAACGTGTCCCGTGCTCGTCAGAGAACAAGCGATTTAACGAGCGAAGAGGTGAAATCGGAGGACGCAGAGGCAAGAGAATTGGATGAAACGCGGCCTACGAGCGTTGGCGAACGCGATACCGTTGCTCTGTAGCGAAATTTAAGCGTTCTGCTGGTCTATAGACGGCCCAGTGACCGCAACAGCTGGTTCAGCCTCGCAGGAGTCGAACCGGAAGAACAGAGGACCCAGCAAAACCGCGAAAGAACCGCTTTGTTCGTGACAAAGGCGGCCGTTAATCGTCGTCTACGCGTTTTCAAGGAATTCCTGATAAAACTCGATTAAACTTCGGAGAGATATAGTGGAGAGAAAGGCGATGAATGGATTGAAACGTTGTTCCGAAGTGGAAGCAGAGCGGAGAAACGTGAGAACCGAGGACAATGGCGGTCGCTGCGAAAGTTATTCGATTTACCTCGATAAATATCGCGGAAAACGGTTCGGTTCATGGACTTGTTAAAAGGGTATCTGGAATTTGCTGCAACTGTTTCTCGTTTGGTTAAACACTGGAGTTAAGAGCCCGAGGAAAAGGGTTTGAATGGAAAGGGAAAAATTGGCAGTTGGAGGGTGAGAAATGCGAAGCTTGGAATTCGAGAGTAATTAAGTCAAGTAACGAGCACGTTGCTTTTCTCTTAAAGCAGCGCATAAATATGTTGTTAGCAGACCGCGGATTTGTTGTAAATTCATATTTCTCTGGTTACCAGAGTTAATATCATTTCTGAATTATTACGCAGTGATAGAATTTAAAGAAAATTTGTAACGTTTATTTCTAAAGTTTTGTATTAAAAATATAAAAAAGTATTTTGTAGTAACTTTCATGATTGTAACTATAATTATTTAGTAGTGTACTTTGAATATTTTATACGGCCTATTGCGTATGTTCTGTACATTTTAGTAGATACTTTCGAATTTTCTACGAATACATAAACATCTGAATTATATTTATTATTTTTATACGAAATCTATCTCTATATTCAAAATAATAATTTTTTTTATTTTTCGGGAAATATGTATCTTTCATGGAAAAATTCAGTTAGTTGTATCTTCACGTTCTTCCACTAATTCTCGCGATATTGTTCGACACGCCAGTAAAACGCGAACGAGAATTACTCCGCTCCATATTTACTCAGGTTCTTACGAGTTTAACACGAACCAACTGGCTTCGCATGATTCTCGCATGCAGCGATACAAGCTCATTAAACATCGTTAAATAATTCGAATAAAAATCAGATCTGCATGAAACGAGAATTCGCTCGTTAAGAAGTTTCGTCGGAAAAATGCTTCGTTCTGTTTCGCGACTAAACGCTTAATGCACGCATCCGGTTTCTGGGGCGGCCTGTATCGGACACGTTTCCCGTTTGAACGTTATATACCTAATTCCGGAATTTTCCCTCGAGTCGTCGCTGCGTAATTTTTTACAGCGCGTACTTAGTCACAGAAAAAGTTGGCCGTGGATTGCACTTGGCCGTAGCGAAAAAAAGGAGGAAAGTTTTTTTTATTGGACCTAGAAAAGTTCCTGATTCGCTTAGCCAGCGCGCCGCTCTAAAAAATAATAAAACTTTTCGCCGACCCAGTCGACCACCAGCCATTATCTCGGGAATTCTTTCACGTCCGTTTATCGCGCGTGTTCCGCGAATTATTTTAACATTGCCGCGCTTAAGCTGAACCGCGCGAACAATAAGCGGGCCAATTTCGCCCCATCGTTTCCGTGTCACGAGCTCTTCACCGAAATTTACGCCTATGAAAACTCGAAACGCGTACAATCATCTTTTGTCACCTTCGATTAAGCGCTTACCGTGTACGTTTTAGCTTGTCGCTTTTTGGGAAAAAAAAATGAAAAAAATGCTACGCATGGATTGCGATATTCGTTCGTATCTTTTTAAATTGTTGGCTTCGATATATCGATCAAACTTGCAATATACTTTTTTAAATTTACAGGCAATTATTATTACTGTTGGTTAATATTTCAGGTTACAATTAACCCTTTGCACTGCGTATTTTATTTCAATTTTGTTATCAGCAGTTCCCAATGCTTTTAAGCGTTTTATTTGAAATTTACTTGAACTAAAAAATAAGACAATTTAAATAAATTAAGGAAGAAACAAATTTACTTAAATACCAGTTTTATTCACACTATTGTTGTATTTTGTAATTTTTAAGTGTACGATACATCTTGAAACTATTTCCAGGATGCAACCCTGCTTTTCTTTCGTACGTTTCAGAAAGAAAGGTGGACATGAAAGAACGTCGACTGGAAATCGACAAAGGAGGTCCTGAGATAAAAACTGACGTCGAGTCGACATAGGAGTGCAAAGGGTTAATATTATTATATACGTGTATATAATATATAATATCGATAATATTAAATAAAAATAGAATCTAAGGAATCTGTAGAATTCTCGATTTTTTTAAACGCTGTTTCGCTGACCGATACGATTCGTTGAATTTCATTCGCTGAGAAGAAATTTTCGTTATTACACCGTCTGTGCATTTTGTTCCTTTTTCCTTTTTTTTTTTTTTGTATTAAATATGTATTTCCAGCATTCTTAAATATTTCAGAAGTATTGACATAAGATTAACCACATAGTCAGTTTTTACATCTACTCTACAGTTCCATAAATATGGGAATTTTGAAAAAGCTTGTATCTCTGGATTTAATAAGTTGCTCGCACGTCGTATCGAAATAGGCGTTTTCAACCAGCAAGCAACATCAAAACCAGAAAATCAAGAAAAATGAACTTATCGCGTGTTTCCCGTGTAATCTCCGTTTCATACGTTGAAATTATTTCGTGATTTTTGCTTTCACGAGTAAATCACACACAGAATAGAAGATCACTCGTTGGCTGAATGAATTGTTTCAAGTATATCGAGTTGGTAAATTTGTCTGGAATTTAAAATATTCATGTAGTTGTAAGCGAGAGAGGGAGAGAGAGAGAGAGAGAGAGAGAGGGAGAGGGAGAGTAGTTGGAATAACGTAGCTCGTTAAATCGGTTGTTTTAACAAGCCGCTTCCGTGCTCCAATAATTCTCTCGATAAACCCATTTTTCCAAATAACCGTTGTAACTTTTTCTGCACAGTTCTATGATTATTTCCATTGCGACGAAAGGAAGGGTCGTTATAAAGTTGAAAAGAAGGTCAAGTAGCAGATACATTCGAAGAACCTTCGTTTTCCACCCTCCACGTACCGGCCACAAAGATCAAGAAAGAAAAATTCATGACTTTCGTCTCGATACGTGTTCCTTTTAACGAAACAGCGTATAAACATTTTGATGGACTATCGTCAAAGTAACTTTGCTAAGTATGCTATTTTGAATCGACTCGGGTAAGGCAGAAATTGATCGCGTTTCAGAAACCTGAAATTTCTGCACTTTTATATCAGACCATATGAGACTGCGGATTTTCACGTATTTATGAGAAATTCAAAAGCGTAAGAATTATTTGTCACACGGGACGTAATTTACTTCGAATTCGTAAGTCAAACATTTCCGAATCTACTTGCAGCGCAATGAGATTCTGCGAATTTATCTTTCCGTAGTTCAATTAATTCGTTCGTTGCATTCGAGATCTCGTCAGCTGGCGCGGAATTTTACACGTTTTGGTGTATCAACCGCAATTATTCTCCGGCTTTGCTCCAATTTATCTACTACAAATGAATCGTTTAATAACGTTCGACCATCCAATTATCTTCTCGTTGCGTTACAAAAATTGCTCACACGACGCGTATTTATTCAATTCTGCTATTGCTACTACAAATATCATTATTGTCGCTCTAAATTAAAAAGCTAAACTAAACTAGTCTGTGAACTAAGAAGTTAAAAACTTAGTCGAGAGTTTGTCCAAAATTACGAACACGTGCGTATAGAGTTCTCTAAATTCGTAGCTTCGCAATCTCGTAATTTTCAGAATATTCGAGCTTTTCAATTTCCACGTCTATCCGAATATTTAGATTTCCAAGCGTTAAAAATTCTCAACATACGTATAAAAATCACCTATTTAGTCGACCAGTCGCGGAGAGACGCGATCGCGAGGAAGCACGTGAACGGGAGTCGTAAATTCCCGTTACGATAAGACAATCGACGCCACGAAATGATCGATCCCCTTATTTCTGTTAGGATAACAGGGGTGATTCAATCAATATAACACTGAGTTTAACAGGTTATAATATTATATATGTCGGAGATGAAAGGACATCGGGGCGTTTCTTCTGGAATTTTAGGAAGACCCCCAATACTTTAGTTTAGACTTTTCATTATAGCGGTACTTGAATAATAAAACTGAGAAGTAGTTGTTTATGATTTAATCCGATCACGTATGCCCGAGAATTATGACAATAAGCTTGGGCTCAAAGTGACATAACGGGTCGCTGAACGTAGCAGCGGTCACGGGATGGACGTTTTACCTAACAGAGGTATGGAGTAATTGTATAGCTCTCGTTAAAAATATAGCGGACCCGAGGGGTACAGAGAGGTACGGAGAGGAGTATATAAGCGCAGTTCGACTTGGACTAAAGAGTTAGTTGGAAAGTTAGAGTCAAGGATTGGAGTTCCACTTGTGGACGAGTGACACGTGAATCGTGGAAAAGTGAAAAAGTACATTTGTTATACCGTTGATCGTGGATTGAGTCTAAGATCATTGCCATTCGCATTCCGAGTATCTAATTACCACGGTTACTTGTCAAATTCCGTCATAATCATAATTGTGCTAGTAAATATCTTTGCTCTTGCATAACAACAATGTCTCATCCAAAGGAAGATTCGTTACACACCCCTAATCATAATGAAAACCCGACATATATTTCCAACAATTTTTTATAGAAGCTAGTTATTCTGGTGCTTAAATATACGTGAAGTAAATGAATGAATAACGGGTTTTTTTTTATTTAGTGGTTTATTTACAATCAATTCTCATTGAGAATTTTAAGTAACATCATTTGGCGTGGTACAGTAAGTTGGATTATAATAATTTATATTATGTTTGATTCTAGTTGAATTTAATGCTTCAATCTAAAGGGTATTTTCTTTTTAGTCTGCGCGTCTGATCCGTCGTGTCAAGTAGTTGGGTGACTAATGGGTTGTGGTGGTTGTTGACTCTTATGTCGTATCTGCTTTTGAACTTGTATATTTCTTCTTTGATTGTGGGTATCTTGAGGTCGCGATGTATTACTTCGTTGGTGACATATCAGGGTGCGTTTATAAGGGATCTTAGTGTTTTTGATTGAAAGCGTTGAAGTATTTCAATGTTGGAATTACTAGCTGTTCCCCATAGTTGGATTCCGTAGGTCCAGATAGGTTTTATTACGGTCTCATAGAGGGTAATTTTGTTTTGTGTGCTTAGGTCGGCCAGTGAGCCAATAAAATTTTTTAACTTTATCCTTAAGTTGTTTCGTTTTGTCTGTGATGTGATTTTTCCAAGTTAATCTCCTGTCCAGGATTGTGTCCTTGCTAGGAATTGTTGTATTGTTAATGGTGACCTGAGGGCAGGTTTGTTTTCGCAGCGTGAAGGTTACATGTGTAAATGACAGGTGAAAACTCGGTAAAGAAATGTTGACGGTCCAAAGGTTGAAGAATCAGGGAAGTTCAGTGACGATGATGTGGTAGAGGAAAGCTAGGGATGGGTGTGTCTAGCGCACGAGACCATCGGATTTGTTGGTGACAATTTTGGTTAGGAAAGTGAGGGCAATAGACATTGCTGAGATTTGGTAATGAGAAGGTTGATGGACTCGGAAGGGTCTTAGCCGCCCCCCAGAGAAAGTTGCTAGCGGAAGATACCGACTGTGAGAAAAACTAACTTTCCCGTATCTTGTCGTAGTAGACAATAAATGTAAGGAACACTTGAAATAAAAGATACTTGCTTGGTCCGAAGGACCTTAACTCTGAAAATGCCAAGATTTATGGTGGGTCCTGAAAGCCATTGATGGCACGCAGCAAGAATGTGTAGACATCTGACTGCTATCTTCGCCGCGGCGTGGTTTTGGACAGAGTCAACGGACGTAACATCACCAAACTTTCAATTCTCCAAATATCCAAATTTCTAAGTATCGATCATTCTAAACGTTCCTCCTTTAACTTTAAATTCACCAACATTCAAATTTCCAACTGTCCAAATTTTTATCCATCTTTCTAGTTCCTCCATGCCAAACGTATATCGCGAAGTTTAATCACCGCAACGCTATATCCGCAACATGGTTCGCCAGATCACCGCCAAATACGAAACACAAGCGAAATACGCGCGAAACACAGCTCGAAAATCACCGCGGAGCTGTGTACCTATGAAATTAAAATGTAATTTCGGCGGCCTCGTAATCTCCGCGAGCATCACCGAGTGTCGCGAATACGTGTATCGGGTTTCCTGTGACGCCCAAAAGGGGTGAGAGGATTGTTCGCGGGGGTGGTGGCCGCAAAGGGTACCGCGACAGGTCGGCCAGCTTATTTGCATATTTTAATCTAACAGCGAAAAGCCGCAGGACGCTAGTTTTCCCATTAGTCCGGCGACGCTCAACCCTTTGCAAGGCTGTGTTGTCTCGGATAGTGAATTTTACGAGAAACGCCCTGCACTTCGATGGCTTTTGGAGATCAACCAACGTGATGGAGCGTTTATTTTGAACGTGGTGTAAGTTGCTTTTCCTTCGTATTGAAATATTCAAGCGTTCGCGTTTCCATCGATTGAAAAACACTGATAAGGTCTATTTAGTTTTGTCCGTATCCTTGTGCGTTTAATTGTCATTATATTGTGTGGATGTAAGTTCATTATACGAATAGTCGTTTCGAGAATTAACTGGACGAACAAATATTTCCAGGCTCATCAGTGGATTTGTAGCATTTTGAATATTAGCAAATTGTAGAGTTCGTGAAATTTTAATTATTTGAAATGGGAAACTATTATTAATTTAAGTGTTATTCAACTATTATTGATTATTATTAATTTAATAATAATAGCTTAATAAATGTACCAATAATTTACGAGAATGTTGCTAGAGCGCATTTACACAGCTTGTTCACATGCGATCATATTGTATCGGATAGGATTACGCTCGCTATCATTTGTTTTTGATTATTGGTGTTTCGGCCAGATTACGGCAAATGGATCCGCACCACTTTCAAAGTAAACGATCATGAGATTCGATTTATCAACGAAATTGCAATTGATCGAAGCAAACGAATATCTTAAGATTCAAATTACAAGTTTTCAAAATCTAAATTCAAAATTTATTATTAAATATTAAGATTTATTCGTTCAAAAATTTAAATGAACTTTACAATTGAAACGTCTTGGAGTAATATTACGGTGGATCAATGTAAAAGATTAATAGATTCTATGCCAAGAAGATGTATCGAAGTGATAAGAAATAACGGATATTGGACAAAATATTGAATTTAAACAAAAATCGTGTGTATTTTCTTACCAAAAATTAATATCTTTTGTGTAGTCTTAAACTTTTGACCGACGAAATGTACAGATTTCGTTCCTTTTTTATAACTTAGCTACTGAGCAAAATATCAAAATGAAATTTTTTTTCTAGGTGCATAAACAAATGTCTAATTAGATAATACCAAAAGTAGAATACTGTATTTATATTTTTCATGCAAAGTAAATCCATTATTTCTTTCTTTCATAACTACTGTATAAATTGTTTACAAATAGAAAGTTCGCGTTAGAGCATATGCAAATTCTTCTCAATTTTTCCGAAAAATGCACTTGCACCACTGCTTTGCGTGGTTGTTTGTAAATTCGAAACAACGATAATTGCTTGTCGTATTAAAATGTGGGAATTTTCAAAGTATTTCTGGTCGGTGGTTTTTTACCACTGACGTGTTTTAATTATATGACAAATATTTTTTTATTTATTTTATTTAAATTTTACAATTTGTCCAGTAGGACATTTGGTAAAATATTATATCTTAGAGAATAAAAATATAGCATGTGGATGGTTACCCCATCGGGGTTCCATCTTCCAGGTTGTCTATTGTATTTCTATTGTGAGGTCTGCTGGATGCTTCTTCTTCAGTCTTCTTTCTGTTATTGTTTTGTTCGTTTCCGCAACCAGCTGGTTTGGGTGTGTTACAAGTCTTTCTTTATACTTTTTTGCATATCTGGCGATTTTCTCTTTGACTGTTGGAATTTTTAAATCTTTTCGTAATTCTTCATTTCTAACGTACCATGGAGCGTTAACTATTGTCCTTAAAATTTTTGCTTGCTCCGTTTCTATTTTATTTATTGCTGCTGTCTCCCATAGTGGGACTCCGTATGTCCAGATTGGTTTGATTATTGTTTTGTATATATTTAGTTTATTCTTTATGCTTAATTTAGATTTTCTATTGGTTAACCAGTACATCTGCTTCTTTTTTTCACGTATTCTGTTTATTGATTTTATGTGATGTTTCCATGTAAGGTGTGTATCTAAATGTATTCCTAGATATTTGACTTGCTTTGTTTGTGCTTTGTGGGCGCCATTCAGTTGAATATCTGGTGTTTTTCTTTTTCTAAGTTTTTTTTTATTATTATTATTATTTTATTTTAAATTTTACAATTTGTCCAGTAGGACATTTGGTAAAATGTTTTATCTTAGTGAATAGAATATAGCATGTGGATGGTTACCCCCAGCGGGGTTCCATCATCGTGTTTATTAGGTTATATCCTTTGTGACTTTTTCTAAGTGTAAATGTTATGTGGTTGCACTTACTGGTGTTCGCTTTCATTTGTATATTACAAATATGAACGTGCGATACGACGACACTGTGGTCTTTCATCGCTGAGAGCGTTAAAGATCTTTCGAAAAAAATTTCACGTTCGTCTAGCTATTGCACTAACTTGTGCAGAAAAAGACACGCGAAGGGATGATGGGGATGGGAAATCTGGTGTGTTTTATCCACAGCGGCTGAGTGCTTTCGCTTGTTTCAACGTGAAATATTCTACTAAGTTGATGCACAAGCATGAAACGTCGTTTTTCAAATACATATGTAGCTTTTCTCAAACACCATTTGTCCAATTAAAATAATTTCCACGTTCCGTGTTCAAATTTGTATAATAAAATCAACATTGAGATAATTACGAAAAATTTATCGATTATCGAAAATTTGCAAAATCCCGAATCCTCGAGCTTCGAAAGCTCGAAATTCTTAAACCTACAATTTCCTACAAAAGTCCAAAGTACTCGGTTTATATCAAACTGAATATTCTTAATTTCACAAAATTCCGAATTATTCGTCTTCAAAAAGCTCCAATTGTTCTCCAATTTCTCCAATGTTTCGAAAAAAACTAGCTTACGAAATCTCGGATATACTGCGAGCCAACTTACCGCGTAAATTTAAAATCCAGCCACTTCCGCCACGCACTAAACTCCGACGTTTGGACTTGAGCTTTTAACCATATATCCTTGGAAAACCGTTTGGATGAAGTTCTCTAAACGTGGTTCTCGACTTTTTCCCCGTCATCGTGACAAAGTGGCTTTTGCTCAAGGTAGATCGAAGCATTTTGAGCGAAGCACGCCGAAGGGAAGTTTCGCGATTCGACGAATTTGAGACGCGCGGAGGGATTTCCGTGGCGAACACGAGTTTCACATTTTTCAACGGACGTTTGCCCTTTCTCTCTGTTTTCCTCGTCCATTTGTCGAACGGTTGAGTCGAACGGGATCGTGTCTGCGAAGAACAGGAACGTCGAAGAGAAAAAGAAAGAAACATGGTGTTGTTTCGATAATGGGAACGCTTGCAGAACAAATTCGGAAGTTGGTTGTTTCTCTTGAGAACTTGCACGAATTTTCCAACTTGTACAGCCTTGTACAAAAGTTACCGCTTTATTCGATATCATTATTCACTGGATACAGTAATTTTGAAAAAATTTCATTTCATATTAACGTACGTGTATGTCCAGAGATTGTGAATTATTACGTATTATGATTCATTAAAACGAGGTAGACATTTTTATTAGGCAACAAAGTATTATTCGTCAGAAATTTCATCGAGTAAAATAAATGAAAGTTATAAAAGTTAATTATAATTTGTTATGCAGCCTGGCTACGAATATACATTCTATGAGAAAAACTATGTTCAACTCAACGTATTTTCATGTTCGATATATCGCGCGATGGTGAGTGTATATTAAATAGTTTTAACGTTGTATTCAGAAACTATGGAAACTTGGGAAAAAGTTCTAAATGGCAAAATTATCGAATATTCGCAATTTCGAAATATACAAACTATGAAACTTTCAAATATATGTCGGAGATGGAAGGAAAACCGAAGTCTTTCCTTTGAGATTTTGGGAAAAGTCCTCTACTACTTTAGCCTGGATTCTATCATAGCCGTAATTAAGCAATTGCCATTTTGTCTGATTGTAATTGTTCGAGATTTGTGATAGCGAGATTGGGCGAACGTAGCCACGGTCACGGGATGGACGTTTTGCCTGACGGAGGTGTGGAATGTATGGTTCTCCCTAGAAATGTGGTTGTGGCGGCATACGGCCTCAAGAACGGGCCTAGCCACGTATGATTTTACCTCGGAGGTGTCAATATAATGGGACACACGTTGTATTAATAACCAAACTCCAGGCAGAAACTGTCTAGCAACGGCGATTGGAACTTTCTCGACGTTTCTATCGAGTATAACAAACAAATGCAATCGTACAGCGAGAAAGATTTCCATCGATCTGGCATTCGTGTGATCGCCTTGGAAAGTGATACATCGAGCAGTTATATCGCGCGTTTAAAAACGTATTTTGTGCCTAGAAGCATTTTTACTTAGTAAAGAGTTATCCCGTTGACCGTGGATTCGTTTGAACGCAATAAACATTGTTAATAGCGTTCGTTAACTTATTGTGCGTAAACTTATTATTCGTAAACTTATTATTCGTTAGTCTTAATATTTGTAAACTTAATATTCGTTAAACTTAGTATTCGTTAAATTTAATATTCGTTAGACTCATTGTTCGATAAACTTCGTATAAGTCCTGTATATACGTTAAATACAATCTCTGCTTGTAAACGATGGATAATTCAAACGAAGAATCATTACGCGCCACGAATTCCAATGTTACCCCGATATATATATCTGAATTTTACTTTTAAATACACTGTACGTGTGAAAGTGGATGTGAGTGTTGAAGGACGTCCAGGTTTCAGTTGAGACAAAAGCGATTAGAAGTTATTAAAAGCCGTTAGAAGTGATTAGAAGCGATCAGAAGGAAACGAACAAGCAAGCGAGTAGATTGTCGAGTTCTTCAGAGAGTAACGTACATATAGAGTGGAATAATTTGTAAATAAATTTTAAACTATTTGTTTCTCTAAATCCTTTCTATACCTTAACATTTACAAATATCCAGATTCTCGAACGTTCAAATTTCCAAATACGTGAATAATTGCTACTAATTATTAACACGAATTTTCAAATTTTCAATGATAAAATAAATTACACGCAATTCGATTCGCAAGACAAAAGCAGCTGCGATTTATATCTGCAGAGGAGCAGCGAGACAAGATTACGATCCCGCAGATGCAGAACGTTGCCGTAAATTTTTAATGGGTGCACGAGCAACGAGCACGGACAAAACTATGCTCATAAATAGAGAGGAAGGCGGTGGTTTGCCCTACAACGGACTACAACTTGCCCGACCGTCGAATCTAAATCCATTTTCCGCCGCGGTCCACAAATTTCCCGCGATCGGCTGCCATTAATTGCTGGAATATATCACCGGCAGACCGAGATCACCGGCATACTACCGGCCAGACATAATTTACGGAAATAACGTTGGAAAAAATAACGAAAATCATCTGAAACATCCGACGTTTCGAAATCCTCCACAAACGGCTTTTTCAAGACTTTCAAATATATCGACTGCTTTCCCTCAGATTTTCTGTTTCGCACAAGAACAAAGAAAACGACCAAAGTTTCGTACACACGCTCCTGACTACAACTTTTACAGCGGTTATATTTGCTGCGATAAACTGAAAAAAATTAAGTAATCGTTAAAAAAATTTGAAGGAATATTCAACTTATATTTAATTTGTAACTTAGTACTTTGTACGTATAACGAAGAAAGTAGCAAACTTGTAAGATGCTGGCATATTGAAATTTCTAACGTGAAATGCATATAACATGTGAAATTAATAATTTCACTGGCAATTTGTATGCGTTCGTAGGAAATTTGAATATGCCTGAATCTGCAAAAATATAAAAGATATGCAAAATGCGGTATTCTCTGTGATATCTAGCGAACAAAAAAATTTTCTACCTGAGTTCCATTTCGTTAATTACGTTTACAAAGGAATGAATTCGCCTAAACGTCCGCTATTTATTCATAATCCATCTACGTGTAAATACTGAAATTTTATTAGAAAATGAACGCGTGCTGAGACTTTTGAACGAGAGTAAGTAAACCCAGTTGATTTCTATACGATAACAAACGAATAATTTGATCTATTCTGTTCTTCCGCTGTACTCTTCATACGAGAAACAAAAAATGTAACGTGATCACGTTTCGCTTTTCGTATAGAGAAGAATCAAAATCTCAGGAGAAAAATTATTCCAGATAGCTGTAAACGCATTTCGCAAAGCCGCTAGAAGAGCGTTTTTTCTATGCGGCCGTTTTTCATCGACTCGACGTTGCCACGAATTTTACGCGACGTGGCGCGGAATTTAAAGCGTTAAGGGGCGAATAAAGGAGGCGAAGCCCGCGAGTCGTTGCTCGTTCGCGCGATTAATATTATAATTTAATCTAATGGAATCGCGTGCACGACCTATTTATGAGTAGCCAGGCCCCCAGCTGCGTCCATGATGAGACACACCGCGACCATAAAATTCTGACCACGCCGGCAACGTGGGCTTCGTTTCGCTACAATTCGCCGTCTCTACGCGTATAAATAATTCATGTGCCTCTGGCCGAGGCATAATATTTTCCTGGAGTTTTCCGACGGCCCCGACCACCGCCAGATTTGTCCAACGAACTCCCTATGAGGAAAAATCACCCTCGTTCGGTCCGATGGCTGAGGATGACGATGGTGGAGGAAGGAGTATTTGCAAGGAATGTTTGGCAAGTACAAAAGCGGTTCGTGGATACTTTGAGTTTAAAGGCGAAGTCTTTTGGTTACAGAAACTGGATATTTAACGATTCTCGCGCTAATCGATTCAGTTGCCTGTCGCTTATTTTCTTATTGAAGTCGAAGAAGGTTTGAAGCGTTAACGATTGATAGGAAGATTATGGTAACGTTTATCTGGATATTGTGGAAAATGGAACGTTTGAATAGTTGGATATTAGGAAATTTGGAAATCTCGAAACTTATGTAGCATATATAGTATATATTTTATTTTATTTATAAATATGTAGTATTATATAATACTTATTTTATTTTATATTTATTTATTTAGGATATGTTTTATATTATAGAACCTATATTACTCGCAAGTATAAAGGGAATAATTTTTGCAGAAGAAAACTCAGTGCATTGTCAATCGATTTTACGTTGTTTTATTTGATTTTTAATGGAGTTCTATCTGCTTTGCATTATCAAGAAGGAGGAAAAGTACTAAACGTGTGTTGACCAAGAATGTAGGGCGAACAATATGACAAAGTTTGGACAAATAAATAGACAGATATTTCTTTTTAGTGATAAAGTAACATTAAAAACAGAATCCACGTGACCTGAGAAGGGAAACGTTATCTCAAGTAGAACAAAGTAACATTAAAGTAAGAAAATCGATAGAAATAAATATATTTCTCAATATATATAACGTTTCTTTCTTTCTTGTTGTTGGAATATAGAGGGATGAGAGAAAGGGAGGAAGTTTGCAGGGGCTAGAAGATTCTTCTTGTAGATTGTGATAGATCGCTGTACGTCAGAGGTCGAAGTTCTACAGGATGTCGTAGACGGGTGAAGATGAGTGCTTCTCTCCTTTGTCTGTTTTTCATGGGATTGGACTCGTGTCTTTTGTATCATTCTATTTACCTTAGTTCTTTAAGAACAGTATCGAGCTGAACAGCTACGTTTTACAGTGCAAAGAAAGAGAGGCGATAGTAGTTGGTTAAGTTGAAAAATTCAAACTTTTAATGATCCGAATTATTTCTTCGCAGAGTCTTATATTCGTTGAAATACAAGGACAGAAAGAGATGTTCGTGAATTTATGTGAAATTTAAGCGTGCAAAAGTATGTTAAATGTATCTCGTTGTAACATGCAAGAATATACAAAACATCTGAAGTAAACGCACGTTAGAACATTTACAGAGCAAAGTATACATTTCCGCCTGAATTATAAAAATAAAATAAAATTATAAAATTCTCTGTACGCAATACAAAAATTTGCATCGGCATAAACAATCTATTCTAATCGTATCTTCTGAATGTAAAGCGAAAATCCATCGCGAATTATTAAGATAAACTGCAAATATAAAACTACGGATAATAAATAACTACATTGCAAAAGTAAGCCCGTAAGAAGATCGCCAAGAAGGAGCTTTCAAATAAAACAGAAGTGGCTGGGAAAGTTTCCTGTAAGAGCTGAAACAAGCTAAAGGAAGAACATCTAGTTTCGAAAGTTGAAAACACCTGGCTACTTTCCTCGATCGGAAACGACGTTTTTCTACTCCTCTTAGGATCGTACGGAAAATGGTGAGAGAACACGAGTGGTCGTATGAAAGGGCTCGTGAATTGAATGCCACCATGTCGGTGTATTAGGTTGAAAAGCAGTTGGAAAGAAATAGGCAACATACAGGTAGAAGCGCGTATTAATTAAGTTGGCTTTTAATTAATGCAGAGCCCACTTCGACCACGAAGGATCGCTTAGGACGTAGCTTCCCTTTAAGCTGTAATTACATTTGCGATACACGTGTCGGTGTACGTTCACTGGCACCTCGTGCCACGCCATCCCCTTCATCCCCTTCCTTTCCTCGATATACACGATATATAGGGTGTCGTAGTTTTATTAGACTTCAAAGTGTAACTGCACTGGAATTCCTTCGAGTGGAAAAATTTCTTTAAATAAAGATTGCAGAATTTAGGACTCGTTGGAGGGGGCAAGTGGAGTTGTTTCGTGTTATTCAGCGATCTTTAAAAAATGATTCACCAGAAATTATTTCCAGGTGAATTCGAAGCTTGTATTTTTAAAGGTTTGTTGCTTTAGATTCTATCGCGTTATAAGAATCTTTTAAAAGGAACATTCTTAGCAGCTACGTTTATGTAACATTGTTACGATATTTTTCTTTTCTTCGTACGAGATAATAGAGTATCATGTTCTTTCAGTCCACCGATACTGCAGTTAAAATTCTAAGATTGTGTCAGAAAATAAGTCAGATTATAAGACGTAAAAGAGAGAGGAAAATATTATTTCTAGAAGCGTCGTTATATTTTTATTTAGAAAATATTCTTAGAATGCCTCTTTACGCTTAATCGAAGCAACCAGGCATCACATTCTTTCACACTGGTGATATCAGACTTGCTGAGGCTTCTCACGGAATCTAAGCAAAGCCCTCGTACACGATATCATCTGAAAGAAACGGAATTACCATTGAACATATCGCTACCATCGATTGTTAGAAGAAATACAAATATGACAGCGTTATAAGAAATAATGTATTGGGTTGGCAACTAAGTGATCGCGGATTTTGTCAATACCAGTTAATGACAAAACCCGCAATCAATTAGTTGCCAACCCGATAGATACTTACACGAGAAGGAAATTACTTTTCAAAGTATTATTACGTCTGGTTCGATGAATCAAATCGACGCACAGAATATCATAATCGTAAACGATTTTAAAAATGACTTTTCAGAGGACTATTACGCCTTACTCGTTAAATGAACTCAGCACACGTAGTATAATAAACGTTAGAGGAGAGATTATTTTCCAAAAAAATGATTACATCCGATTCAACGAATAAAGCCAAAACACAAAATTATATTTCTTTCAAAACATCGTCACATTTTATAATTACGATTGCTATAGGAAATAACAAGAAACGAAGGCTACGATGTTTCTAAGAGAAGAAATTATTTTTCAAAAAATTTCTTTTCCGACGTAATGAAGACACGGAGTATTTAGGAGAACGCGTGTAACGTGGTGTATTCGACGATGTGTACGAGACAGCTTTCGGCCAGGAGCCACAGGAATATTCATCGCCTACGAGTATCCTAAAAGTGGCGGCGGTGGATTTTCCAGCGTGTTCCGGATTACGTGCACCGATCTGGCTGTGGATACTCCCTAACGCATCATTCAGCTGGAAATTATTTCGATTCTGATATCTTTCCATGCAAATTCCATCGGATGGGACCAGTCGACGGTGCCTGGTTTAGAGCAACCGAGAATTTCTGGCTGTTCTCAATCGATGCTAATCGAATATATCGGTTGAGGAACTTGATACGTGGATATCTCAATTGGAAACCGAATTCTCTAAAAAATATATGCAGTATCGTACGACGTTAATGAAAGTTGAAGTATTTTGTAAAGCATTTTCTGCTGGAGATTCTTCGAAGTATTTGACGATGTTGAAGTTGAACTATTTCACAAAACAAAATTTTCTTATTTACTTTACGTTCTAGCTAGAAAAATTTACCAAATGTGCAGCTGGACAAGTTATAACGTACAAATTAAATAATAATAATAAAAAAAACATTGTTTTCTCGTATATGAAAATCTTCGTGTAACGACTTTTGCCTACGTTTTAGCATATATTTCAAGAGTTTTAGATCTTTTATCCTCGATGTCAATCGATATAGTCGTTCAGAGTCAATGAAGATCGTAGATAATGAAAAAGTAGTTGTTTTTTTCCTGTGTCGCAAAAGACGTAAAAATTATTCACCTCCATCTTGTAAATGTTTCGCATCCATCTTTCTGAAGAACAGATCCTAAATTTCGGGACACCCTGTACGTTATTAATTGCTTTTTGATATCCCAGAAACGTATCAACTATATCCCATCGATCGTCGAGTTATCGTTAAACGTCGACGCAAAAAGGGTCGATTTATAACGAAGGAGGGAAAGTTACTGACACTCAACCAAACGATGCCGTAAATTAATTTCAATTAAACCTAATCTACACCTCTAATTCATAATCGCAATTGATTGAGTAACGTCCTTATCTCCTTTGAATAGCGTTTGACTAGATTAAACGTGTTCTGTATTTATGATCGCGTGAAAGCCTATTACATCGGGTTATTCAGAAAATTCGTAGTAAATTTTCAGGAAAATTCTAGTGTTTTATTTTTACAAAAAGATCTCTTTCTCTCTTCACGAAAAATGCATTTCTTCATCACAGTTTCTCTTGTGACATCACGATCTCTTGTGACATTGGTGACCGCAGCGCTTGAACTTCTTAGAATTGTAAAAATTGAATGAAAATTGACAGTTAAGGCATTTTGAATATAACCGATAAATAGAAGATACTTTGATACTAGATACTTATAAGATACTTAGATAAAAAGTGCCTCATTGAACATTTAAACATTTTTATTAGAACATCAATAAAAAAAAATGAGAACAAATCTTGCATTTAACGGTGCGCTGTGTTTGCATCCACATCTCTGAGGGGTAAACTACGAATATTATTATAAACACAGCTTAGAAAATAATCGCAAATGCTGCTTTATAATCGTATAATTGAAGTTAGAAGTGTGCACATATCTTGCTTTTATATATACAACGAGCAAATACTGTTTACCAATATCTTCTACACGTTTCAACAATATATTCTGCACGTTTTGCTTGCAACGAAATAACGAATGCGAATGGTTTGTTGAAATAAACGAAGCCTTGTTATAATATGTCGCTATCAACTGTTATCAAGGCGCCACAGTGATCACCCGTGACCACCAATAAGATAAACGGTCCATCAGGGAAGAATGTTGTCTTACATTATCAATTTATTATTATTTTGCCATTATATGCTTTGAATAATAAAAATACTCCCGTGGCGTCCTGAGCGAAACATGTGATTTCGGCGTGGCAATCAAAGTGTTAAATTGCTACATTTCGTATACAACCGAAAGCAACGCTGTTCAAGCAACTTTTACTTGACGTAAAAATATTTATTAACAAATATACAAAGCATAGTAGAATAAATTAATTAATCAGAAACTTTCCTACTCTACGAACAGTACCACGTTAGAAATATTGACCGATAAACAACATTCCTATTACAATTTCAAATTTCTAATTCTCCGGAAAGCTTGCAAGCTTTCCTTCCACCTTTTACAATTTCCTCGAACAACGAGTACCATACAGCAAGTGAAATTCAGACTAAAATCCTGCAAACAGATCCCTGCACCGCAGCCATCGTTTTCAGAACGTCCCGGTTTCGGAATATTCGCGGCGAGAATCGTGGCGTGGATAATAGCGGCTGCGATAACAATAACAATAATCGATAGCCTGTAATCCGGCTGATAGCGCAAAGGGGTGGTTGGAGGATTGTCGGAGACGATGAAAGAAACTCCAAACGATCCAACCAGCACGTTTTCAACGTATATTGGTAGGTGTGACGTGTTCGCGTGTGTAGATCGCTAGCTAACAGAAACGCGTGAAATCATCTCGTTCCTGCAAACGAGATCGCGTTAACCGTGATTATGATATCGCGATTCAAGTATCTCGTATTCCTTGGTAGCTACTTTGAGCTGCCGCGTCTGAAATTTTACGATTCTGCAGTTTCTAATTTTATTCGATCAACGCGTAGTTTGGAATTGTTGCGAGCTTCTTTCAATTTGTTTCATAAGGTTTGATTTCCTTTGTCACTTCGTTATTGCTGGCACGTTAATTTATTGTTTCTAAGATCTTCCCAAGTTTCAAGCTCTGTAACGCCACGCGAGCTATCAGTTGTTATGTATTTTTTGTAATTTTATTTTCTTAACAGTAGAGTATTTTTTAGAGTATTTTTAGAGTATTTAGAGTATTTACTTTCAGAGTATTATTGTATCGCCTTAGTACATTGTTATACGATGGAATCGGAAAATTCATTTACTATAATTATTATTTTCTAGGTTTCAGTTGGAAGAATAAAACCGTAACAAATTACAACTCAAAAGTTAGTCTAAAAATCAAGATACGTAGATTTTTATTATTTCAATCTGATAAGTAGAATATTATTAGAAAACCTATAAATTAAATTATTATTCAAAGGCTTTTTCATCAAACCTAGTCACTTCCAACTTTATCAACATAATTCCTGCAACCCTTTCTACCAACACAACCCTTTCTCAAATCATCCCAACAAAGACACTTGAAAAAAATAAAATCTTAAATTCATATAAACCAGGCTACAGGACACAGCGTTTGAGGACGGAGAGAAGAGTGAAATGAAAGAGGTACAAATCTTCACTCACTTATTACCCTCTCACCTTGGAGGCGGTCAGGTTCGCGTGGAAACGAGTTTCTATAAACCGTGGCGAATAGCAGGGGCGCAAAATAGACGGGGTGCCATAAGCTGCACCTCCTGGCCGGAATGCCCTCAAAGGGCGTCATAATTGCTCGAAATGAAGGTCTTCCTGCAGGTTTTATCACTTTCTTTGCATTTTTTTAGCGGCCTGTCGCGCGATGAAACACGAGCTTCCTCGCGTGAGGGAAGAGAAACAACCGAGGACCATGTTATCTACAGAAGGTTTACGTTTATTTTAGTTAAGATAAAGATAAATTATTTCAGCGTAGAACATAGGTAAGTTATATTTAGAACGCATTTGCCCTCAGAATTATTGTTCTTTTATGATTTTTTAAATTATGTACTTGTCCAAGTTATTGTTACTAGGAAAACGACTGTACGAATGTAATTTGTTTTAAACACATTGACCGTCCATGTTAAATTGTAAAATATTAAGTAACGTTGTTAATATGGAATTACATTTTTAGCGAAAATAATATGTTCTAACGAAATAATATTAGGCAACCAAGTGATTGCGGATTTTGTCATTAGGTGGTAATTGCCAATCCAATATATGCAATAGATGTTCGATTATGTTCTGGTATTGAAATTATATTCTGTGATCCTGGGCGAATAGAATCAGAAACTAATCAACAGATCGAGATGTCAAGAGACATTTCTTCAAAAATAGTAATCTAATAAAGTGTATAGTCATTTAAAAAAAAACGTCCAATTAAGTAAAATGATCTAAAGCAAAATAGTATTAGAAATAATTATTCCTCAAATATTTCATTCGAACAATACTCGAGTCTAATTTACAGTCGTCCCTCGTATTTCTTCCTTTTTCTTCGTTTCTCACCTGTTCCTTTTTTCTCGCATTCAAGAGACGTTTCCTCTCGTCCCATAACGACTTTTCACGAAAGACAGAGGACTAAAAAAGAAGAAGAGGCAGCAACGTTACCCTCTTTTCATCACAGCGCGGTTTGTGCCAGTTTCAAACTGGATTTCGTGCTATGTCTCGCGCAACTGCTCTCGAGAGCTCTTGCTGGGGCAACCCCCGTCCTCGTGCACCCCCGTTGCGCGTACACAGGCCCACACAGAGGCTGATCTGGTTCCGCCCGCGTGAGAATTGCCACTCGTGACTTTGCATACGTTGCCGCTAACGCTGCGAAAAATTTTCCACCACCGTCCCAAACACGTTGGCCCGGCTCTGTTCCTCGCTAAATTTTACTAAAATGCCTTCTTCGATTTTTCTGAAAAATACTATCGACGAATCTTCCGTTTCACGTAAATAAATCGAGAGGATTAAAACATTTATAAAAAGGATACAATGGTTGGAGAATTATATCGACACAATTTTCCAATGAAACTTTCTTTTTCTAATAAGATTCTATATATATTTATCTTCATAGTACCAAATTTTTACAGCCACGAAAGCACTGTCAGATAGTACAAAATTGACTATATCTGCACTTAATGGTCTGCAACTGAAAAAATTGTACAATTTAGTACAAAATTTTCTGTTTCTTATTATCATTTCTATCCCATACTTCTTCGATATATGACAAAAATAATATCACCACCCTGTATATCTCAGGTCTATGTAATACCTCTCTTTATTTCCTTTAGTGAGACACTTGCAAACGACATTATTATCATCTACACATTACGAATACTTAGCGTAGTTCTCTCAGCGTAGTTAACAAAGTGAAAATTAAATAGAAATCGAAGCCTTTGAATTTCACATAAAAGCAGCAGTTCAACCACCTATTTATTATCTTGGTACGTTTTTATTATCAATTCTCTCTATATATATAGCCTTGTAGAACATGAAGAAAAAGCAGAAGCACAGAGTATAAAATGGTTCAACCCTCACGGTAGGTCGAGTCTCGTTGATCGGGCAGCGGTGTCAATCGATTGCTGGCCGTGCCTTCGGCGACGTCTTCACATGCACGTGGCCTGCACGTGTGCAAGTGCGCCTCCTCCAGGTTTTTGTAACAGGTCTGACGAGGGCAAGAAGCGGTTCGGAACTGGCGCAGTCTCGGGCAATCGATCACGCCAGCCAACCCCCTAGTTCCACCTCCTAGAACCAACCTCCATTTTCATCCCTCTCTTCCTCTATTCTGAACACACCCTTTCTTCCTCGCTCTGTCTGTCTATTTGTCTGTCTGTCTGTCTCTCTCTGTCTCTTCTCTTTCTCTATCCCTGTGTTCAGTTCCTCTTTCGAGAATTAAATTCCAGCAGACTGGCTGCATATACGCGACGTAACCGGCCGTGAAACTTTTCTGTTCTGTCTCAGCCGCGGTCCGACGAACGATCGAAATTAGACCGAGGAATTATTGCACCGAATAATCCACGCTTTTGGCCACAGATCGCAGGCAGTCGTTTAATTTTAGGCAAGAAACTCTCAGTTCTGTTTCTTTTTTTTTTTTCTTCTATGGTGTTCGATTCTACGCTCTGCTCTCTATTTTATAGAAATCGATCTTCTAAATACGATCAGAAGGTAGTAAAATGATGGAAAATTCTGTCTCGTAATAAAAATATGAGAAGTATGACAAAGAATGGTAGAAATGTGTCTACACTGATGAAACTTCGAGTAAAGTAGAGCGTGCTTTCATCATTTTCTATTCTGAAACAACTACCTACACATTTCTTTTTTTTTTATAAGTGAAATCTAATTGCAAGTAGCTATATCCGCGAAATCTTCTCCATCGTCTAAACAAGCTTCCCTTGTCTATTCCGGCGCTTTGCTCGCAGAAAATAGAGAACCCCGGTGTATAGTTCGTGTAATCAGGCTATCGCGATGTTTTTCACGAGGCCATGGAGCATCGTTGAACGTCGTTTCCCGTGCAGAATGAAAGGAAAATTAAGCGCAGGAAGCATCGAAAGAGAGAAAAGAGAGAAGCACGGAGAGGCTGTGGAGGCAGTTTCGCGAATGGGCAAAGTTTCGAGATGGTTAACGATTCCCAAGGGCCGTCGAGACGAGCTGCTGCGGTCCCGGACGACGAGCTGAACGCGCGTAATTGCACAGAATCAGAATCGTGCGGTCGATCCGCGAGCAATTAATACGTTCTCTCTGTGTACGGAACCTGTATTTGCCGTGCGAGCGTTTACGCGGATCGAGCACGAGTATCGCATTTAGTATCTCGATGAGTTGCTGCAACGTTTGCGGATCCATCTTGCCGATTCAAATTGCGGATAAGGGACGAAAAGTTATATAATTAGCGCAGAAGATCTTTTATCTCTGCTTATATGATAAGAAACAATCTTTTGGAAAGATACTTTAAACGAGTGTTAGACAGATACTTCGCCACTTAGTTTCATGTTAAGGTCTAATTATAAACTTTCCAAGTTTGAACTTCATAACGGTAATATTGTAAAATTATAAATTTAACGAAAGTACGAAATAATGAATTTTCCTTGTAATAGTAAGTGCAATCTCGAACGACGTTCTGAGGGAATTCTATGAGGCAATTTGAAACTTATATTATTCTTGAAAAAAGACCTTTAGAAGAGCCATTTTGGAAAGAAACTTGAGAGTAAAAGAAATAACATAAGCATAGAATGGCAACAATAAATCAGTCAAATACTGAACATCATTTTGGAAAAGACTTTCTTCCAAAAACGCTCTTTCCCTTTCGCTATTTTATTACAAAAATTAAATATCAAAAGCGTTCTCTTTCGTGTCATGAGTATGTTCCAATCATCGGTTTCTGTTCTTCGTTTTTCCTTTCTCTTAACGCGCTGAATTTCGAACTTTTTATGTAACTCTTCATTCAGACTGCGTGGGCCATCGATAGCCCACGGTATAGTAATCGTGTTATACACGTTAATTATGCCTCGATCGATTACATTCTGAAGTACTTGACGATCAAGCTTTGTCTCGCACAGATTAACTGGCATAGTTTGAATGAAAAGTACAACGTGAGCCACCGATGGTTCACGCAATTTGTGACGCGTTAACCAGCCTTCGAAACGTGCTTCGTCGAACGTGAAACGCAGATTTTCCAGTCAGACTAGATGAAAAAGTGGAAAAAGGAAGGAAAAAGGAAGAGGAGAAAAATAAAATATCCTTGCCGAGTCATTGGAAATTCTCGTGCACGCGCGTCGCTGAATTTGGCCAACTCGCGCGGATGACCCGTACACAAATGCCTAAAATCGAATTTTGCCGCTTCGTGCCGGCGGCGGATCTTCGATAGTCGAAGGGAATGAAGAGAAAGGGGGGACGAACCGAACGGGGGTGGCACGGTGATATTTCGAAAATCAAATTGCGCGGGTCGGGCCCCGTAACGAATGCAATTTAAGGCAGCGTCGCTCGAAAGTTACGGCACAGAGAATCCTCTGCAATCAACTCATTACAGACTTCGCTAAATCAATTCTTCCCGCTACTTCGCGGATCGAACTTTCTCTCGCTCGACGCAAAGCATTAACCGAGAGAAGGGCGAATTTTTCGATGACGACAGCGGGTCGAGAGAAGAGTTTTCAACGTTGAAAGGCTCCAACCTCTGGTTCGTATCTGCGTTTTAAGGGTTGAGAAATATCGAAGAGGAAAGAGCACTGTTTGGTCCAGATTCCACATCCGCATTTTGAAAGTTAAATAATTTAAGTTAGTATACCAGCGTATCGATGCTTGATTAGAAATTATTAGAAAGTCCATAAGTTTGTGTATATATATATAGTTCAGAGTAAATTATTGTTCAATATTTATGATAAAAAGCGTGTTTGATACAAGAGTTTCTAACACTCGTGCACGTAAATGTCGACTTCAAACTTGCAAAGCTCAAGAGACAACGAGTAGGTTGTCACAATAATAATTATATTTCATAAAATATAATAACTAAAATAATAACTATATTTAATAAAATAATATTATAACACGTTCAAGAAATAATGAAACATACTATTCGACCAATGTTTACAATTGTAAAGCTGAAGATTTTTATACATCTCAAATTAACCTACGACAACTACTCGATGGAAAAAAGTAGACAATTATATAAAAACTAATTTTCCTCTAAACAAATACGTGAAACTTTACTCGAGGAACGTATTAACCTAATATCACGAAATTTCGAAATCAAATTAGCAAGTAGCCAACAAACATGGATATATCGAAGATGACCAAATTAGAATTAATCGACATGGACGCGGGTATATCTCTCGTTTGAATTATCCTTTTAAATAATTAAGAAATTCCTTCGGCTGCCTGGAACGTCAAATAAACACTCGGTCACTGAAAACACGAAGGGACAACAACCGGAAGCAAAGGTAAACGCGAAGCTTCTCCTCAGTTTACTCAGCTCCACCCTAACATCCCGGTAATTAAGCTAACTAATATCAATTTTCGCCAGTTTCTCAGTTCCTCGTAATGATTTCATAATATTTCCCTTCTAACGGTACAGAAAATTCGCATCGCGAACGGCTGAGATCCGCCAGGAATCAAGGACCGGCGGGGCAAAATTGAAACAGACAGAGAACGAGAGAAAGACAGAAACGTAGATGGAAAGCGGATAGAGCGGTAGCAAAGGCGAAAGGGTTGCCAGACGTTGGAAGGTTTGTTACGTCCGTGCGCGTTGAATTTCACCTCTCTCGACCTAGGGCAACGATGAAGAGGTCAAAGGCACCGTGACGCCGAGGAATTTATCCTCGCGGTTTCCGCTCTGCCGGCAATTCACGCGTTCCACTCGTTTACGTATTCGCAAATAGTAGCTTGCAGAAAACATTTTGTTCTTCTCTTCCACCACGTTGCAAACTCTAGTCATTCAGAAGTCACGTTCATCGACTGGGTAAATTGAAAGTCAGAGAAAAATGATGACTAAAGTTATTAAAACGGATATTTACGTTCATATTTTTGCGAATAGGATTGAAAAGACGAATAGTAAGGGATTGTCTTATTTACTGGATAATACGACGAGCACTGTATTTCTAATATTTTTTATATTTTGTGTAATATGAGTATTTTATATCGATCTGCAGCTTCGAATTTTCTACAAATGCATAAAAATCCGTGTAAGTCTAATAATAAACGATTAATAAACTGCGGATTTTTATACTTTCGTAGAACATTTCAACGCGTAAAATACGCGTGTAATACGGAAAGAGATGTTGAACGACTGAATTAGCTACTTGTCGTAATATGTAGCAAGCGAAGGAAAGTTGCTACTTAAAATCCATTTCTTTAATGGTAGAATAACTCGTGGTATAAATGTTCATAGATATGCGCGCTCTAGCGACGATATCGCGAACAGTGCTTTCTCAATTCGCGTTTTAAGGATCAAGGAAGAATAAGGAATAATAAGGATTAAGGAAGAATATTAATCGTGTACTTATGTAACGACATTGAGGAATCGATAAAAAGTGGAGTCGATCAGTTGGCTTCTGAACGGTTCGTTTAACCGTGAGAAGGTTAGAAGAATAGAAACGTTATTTAATTTCCTCGTCCTTGTTCACGTGTTTTCAACTTTTTGCAGCTTACCAAGTGTATGCGTAATAACATAGATTCTTAGAGTAAATCAAACGAGCGATTCTGGAAAATCGACTTTATTTTGGGAATAATTAAATTAAATATAATAACAGTTGATAACAAATCTACTTCAAACTTTACTTGGAAAATCGAGAATTGATTTATTGTATTAGGCGAATGACTGCCGGTTGAACAGAACAAAAGTAAAAATGTCGGTTGGCGGGTAATTTGAATTCTATGGAGTTTACATTTATATGGTGCTTCAAGTAGTATTTTATTTCAGGGAATGCGGCGGAAAAAGTCAAAGGTTTCGAATTGAGCAGAAAATATCGAGCTAGTAAGAGAATTTAAATTTAGAAATAATTGCTAGTCTCGTCGTGGTAGGTCAAATGAAATTTTCCGGTTTGCAAGCGGTGCAAGGCATCACGCGAAATGGTCTTGCGAAAATGTTTCGCTGAAACTCGATGAAAATACCAATCAAATGACAATAACGAACGATTATAGACAAACAAAATAAAAATTAACTTGATTATATCAAAATGATAAAATCATTATCATAATATCGAATATGTAGGCTCTTCACAGTCTAACGATTCGAATGGAATAATAAGTCTAGAAAGTTTTCTTAATTTCCTAATGATCTTCCAAGTTTTGTCGTGAAACTTTTCGATACGAAGCTAAGAAGCTGCAGAGTCTAACTTGAAAGTCTTCTTTGTCTGTTCACGCGAGAATGAATAAAGAAAGGGAAACTGCAACCTAATTTTGCAAAATCGAGTATCGTCCCCTTCTCTCGCCCTCATCCAATTCGTTTTAGCATTTTACCCTTATTCCAGAGACGCTGGAAATCTCCACTCGCGCGCTCCATGGAATTGCAAAAAGCCAAACGGTGGGATTACACGAGCGATGCAGCTGTTCGGCCAATTTGGCATACGTCGCGTCGGCCGAAGCACCCGCGGAATCTTCGATATCTTACGAAGCAATTAGCTTCGAGAATATCGTTCACCGAAAGTTTTGAAAGAAATTCCTCGAAATTTCAAAGTATATGTTATACATTTACGAATTTTTATTTCAGTTTCAGGATTGTTTTTTTTTTTTTTTTTTTTGAAGCATCGTTTTGATGATCTAGAGATTTCTTTTGCAATTAATTAACAGAGTAACGTAATTATAGCAGAATAATAACATGACATAATAATAATAATAATATGTATAATAGCATAATAGTAGAGTGACAGTATTACATTAAATAGAATATTAATTGGATAATAATAAGTCTGCAATTGATATATTAGAATATAAAATATCATTTTGATATTACATGTCTCTTGTAGCTATTTTCGATATTATAGTTTCTTCAGTTTCTTTGGAGCAAGTCACGAGTTCCGAAATTGTTCAGGAATTTAAACGAGATAATACTGAACACGATAGCCTAATAGCCTTTGCGTTACTATTTCCATAGCAATGGAAAGGTAAATGTCAAATATTTCCTGAAATTTTCAAACTCAGGAAATTCATCGAGAAACGCGTTCCAAAGACATATTAAATTGAGTCACATTAAAAGATTTGTGGCGCAAGCTGTAATTTGAAATTATGGGAATCGAATTGGCGTTATAAGCTCCTCAAAAGCTGAAAGAAGCTAAATCATGTTCGCTCAATGAATTCACGGTTGGAAACATCCATTTTCCAGGATTGTCCACGCCAGCTAAATTTCCAATTTACGACTCTACAAAGGCGAGCCCGTAAAATAGAGGAATTTCCACGGAAATGTCGAAACAAGGCTGATATTTATCGAACGATCTTAGACGCAATTGTGGGAAGATTAAGTATCGTGCTCAAGGTCTAATGATACGGTAAGGACTGCATCGTTCCAAAAACCATAGATTCTGTTATACTTACCACGTATCACGCGCTATATTTTTCTTTGCACAGTGTCTATACAAAAGTATTTAAACATTTACCACGGGATTGTTTAACGCATATATTACGTGCATTATACGAAGCTGTTTGAAATTTTGTTAAGCACTGTAATGGAACATGATTATAACTATACGAACAATTGATATAATTATGTGTTACGTCCGGTGACTGTTTGCGGTCTAAGCGGACCGCAATAGTCCTAAGGAACTGTCATAAAACGAGACTTTTTAATTTACCGTTAAGGCCGTCAATTGGCATAAAACATCTTCGAGTCAAGAGGTTCCTTATGGTTATTGCTCCATCAGGTAAAAATTGGAGGTAAAATTTCCCGGGATTCCACCCGCAAGCGACCAGGGGTGGGGCCTATCACCACCGAGCGAGAGTTTTCCTTTGCAACAGCATCGTCATCGAACTTCGCTGGTTCATCATCTTTAGAACAGTCAACATTTTTCTACCGGGTTTCCACCCTTAGATCAGTCACCTACTTCGTTTTTATCTACGCACCAGCGTAACTATCTTCTTTACAAAGTTGTTGGAAATATACAGGGTGGTTGGTAACTGGTGGTAGAAGCGGAAAGGGGGCGATTCTACGCGAAAATATAGAATAAAAATTTTTCGTTTGAAGCTTTGTTTTCGAGAAAATCGACTTTGAATTTTCGCTCGGTACGCGTGCACTTTATCACGTCTCGTTATAACGGATCTCACTGTAGATCGCTGTTTCGATGGATACTATCGTAGTTTACGTTTATTTTTGCCGTAACGGAAAATTAGCAATACATAACGAAATAATATGAAATAATCATAAAGTTTATTATTACAAAAATTGCTGAAAATGTTGCCCATTCTGGCGAACACATAGTTCTGCTCTTCTAATTAAATTTCTATGAACACTTTCTAACGTATTCTATTGTTCTAAAGTATGAAAGGCTACAATAATCTTTTCTTTCAATTACTCGCAACTTGCGATTTCTTCAGAATAGACAATTGATTTAATATGGCTCCATAAGTAGAAGTACCGAGCGAAGATTCAAAGTCGATTTTCTCGAAAACAAAGCCTCGAACGAAAAATTTTTATTCTATATTTTCGACTTCTTTTTTTGCGTAGAATCACCCCCTTTCCGCTTGTACCATCCAGTTATCAACCACCCTGTATAATATCTTTGAACTGTGAATCAAGCACTCTACTTATTAAACTACCTCTATTATCCTAATCGAAATAGGGGATCAATTAGTTCGTGGCGTCGATTGTCTAATCGTAACGGGAATTTACGACTACCATTAAGCGCATACTCGCGATCACGTCTCCCCGCGAACAGTCGAATAAACAATACAAGTGATTATGAGGTGTAAAAGTGTTAGTTAGTAGTTGTTGTGATAGTGCTACTGCTGGTGTAGAGGCCGAGATAGGTTCTATACTGCTGGTGCGGATGTCGCTGCTGGTTTTTCTTCTCATTTTTGTATTGTGGAAGAAAAATCGGACTACGGTCGCAGGGATTTGAACCCGGGTCCCGAACGTTCGTAACCTAAGGCGCTAACCACTGCGCTGCCATCGTCCAACAATAGTTGCTGTCAAGTGCCGCTACAATTATAATAATAAAATTTGGAACCAATCCGGAAATGTATAATATATTGAAGGTACGAGTCGTTTGTTGCAAACATACACTTAGTAAAATGTTAGTATATTCCCAGCATGAATAATAATTTTAAACGTACACTTTGCCCTAAGGCTGATCTTATTATATATATGGCTTATTAATTAGATGTAATGGATTTTCCTGTTACTATACAATTCAAATTTTGAGATCCACTGTATAATTAATATTACTATTTTTCTATTTTTTATTGATTAAACAGTGGTATGGCAGATGGACGTTTCAATTGAACAGGTTTCATTAGGACAGTCGGTGTTTCTCGACTGGAATTTCCAAGTTGGTCGGCACCGAATTTGATTTCAAAGCAACGCTGCTTCCACGGAAAGTTTCCCAAACGAGTCTGCTCGCTGAGAAAAAAAGATTTCGGTTAATTGGGGGAAAGTTTGTCGAAAAATTCTTGCGTGCTAGGAAAAGATATTCGTTCGTTTGCTTGATAAACGTGTGTACCTTGAAAGACTTGAAATTTGCGCATGTTAATAACATACAGTTAGAACATGTGCTGCAAAAACTTGCTACGTTACACTTAACGCTAGACTATACCGTAACACCTCGTAGAAATACCGAGTTACTTAATTACTTAATATATAGACTATTTAATTTCAATGGTGAAATTAAATTGAGAGCAGAATTTTAATTTTACTCGCCATAACTTCTCGTTAATCTGTGTACATTTAATTGTAACAATTCGATAGATAAAAAAATAATAATACTCAAATGTGATAATTCAGACAGACAGATAGAAAATAGTATGACGAATAATTTAAATCACGATGAAAATGAATTAAAAACCAGTTGAAGCTTCCTTCTACTTATCAGCGTCATCTAACCAGTCGACGCCAAATTAGTATCATTCTGTTGCAACAATAAAAGTAGAAAACAATGGTACATCATACTCAAAAATAGCTTTCACCTCAGCAAATTCTGCACGAACTACGACACGTTATTTTTCTTCGGGCTAATTACTCGCGAAAAGAAGGAAACCCAGAAAAACCATTATCATTCTTACAGAAGGAATTTCACATACCGAAACATTATTTTTCTTTGTCCCATTCTACGCAAAATGAAACCAGTCAAAACGAAACACCACCAATGTTCTACCACAACAAATTTCACAAACTGAGACACGTTATTCTCTTTGCACGTTTAGTTACGCACAAGAAGAAGCCGCGAAATGAAACGATCAAGTGGAAACAACCTGGAAAAGCAGCTGCTAAGTCAACATCCAACTCAACCACTCCATCTTAAACGCTGAGCCTTGAAACTAGCCCTTAAAATGCCGCAAGACCAGCGACGTTAAAACACGACCTGATATTCCGTTTCTCCGGTCTCAACCCCATCGATCCCTCCCGGAAACTCAATTTGTCGGTTGCGGCCCTTAAATTTAAATTCACTTCGATCCACCCACCGATATAATGCAGCGGCCAACTCTTGGCTGCAGCGAGTTTGTATTCGTTGTTGTAGTTTCTTGCGGGCAACTTGGATTGGCGCGGTATCGGGCTGCCATAATGGGATATCACGAGGCGCACGCTATCGCGGCTAGGCGATCGCCGTCTCAAGGCGAGTTCTTACGGCGGCAGGAACTGCGAATACGAACGAATCCTTTGCGAGACGATAAAAAAGGAATCGTCGGCTCGCGGCCTGAAAAGTTTCGCGGAGGCGTCTACGGCGAGGTAAAAGGAACCAGGTAATCGCGAATCACGAAAACGCTATCGTCTTTCGGTCGGTGTAATTTTCGAGGAATAGTTGGATGGGGACGGTAGACGATGGTACCTTTGATTTTTAATGATCTTTGTTTCGTGGATTAACAGAATGCGAATTAGGACGAGTATACAATTAAATAACGTGAGCTATGTTTGGTATTAAATTTACGCCGTGTTGTTTAACTTTTTGGTAGAATTGATTTAAATTGGAACTAAAAGTATTTGAAATTGTAGAAAATGTCCCATATGGGAGAGAGACAGGAGGGTAATTCGCTCAGGCTTGATTATACTTGGACAATTAGTAAAATATTGATAAAAGGAAATATCGATTCGAAACAATCCCAAGATGAGTGATCGTGACAAATATATTTTGTACTTTTTGAAAAGCTGAAAAAAAAGAAGAGAAATTGGAAAGAAGGAGGTTATTTAAGTATTTGAATCTTGGCGGGACACCCAGTAGAGGAAAGCTCGCGTAATATCTGATGCAACCATCATCGAGGTACACGAAAAACAGGTGTTAGATGTTTCAAGGTCGTGCATGCGACAACACAGTTTCCGTGCTCGAGCAGTCCAGAAGCGTGTTTCGACCAGGGACAAGTTTCGACGTTAACTCTCCGCTAAGCCAGAACAGGAAGTCATTAAGTAACGTGTATTAACGCGTGCCCCGTTAACTTGAGAAGCGAACTCGTCTAGCAAAAGTTGCACCGTTCGAGGAACAAGAAGTAGAAGTAGAACAAATAGAAGAAGAAGAAGAAGAAGGAAGGAAATTTGCAGTGAAATTGTGTTGATGAATATGACTCATTTTATCCACATGTAAAGTAATATAGCTTTAAATTAAGAATAAATTTTCTAGCGACTAATTTTTGTCGATATTTGTTTCAGCTAATTTCTTTCGAAGAATAGACATGTGATACTATTTACTAAGTTTATTCAAGATTCTTCTTTCAAGATTATCTCAAGATTATTCAAAATTATTCATGAATATTCAAGATAATAAAGGTAATTGTTTGAGAAAGATCAACGTTTAGGAATTGTGGAAAAGAACATAAGTTTAATTATTGTGTGACAGTACGTACAGTGACAGTACGTTAAAATGAACAATGTTCCTGCATTAATCGACAATTTTTAATTGACAGCAAAACGAGAGAATGCGAGAGTCGAGCTGTAAGTAGATCGAGACGCCCGTGCACAGACACTCCGCTCCAAGTATTGCAATCAACTTGCAAGAGATATTTTCGATTTAATCATGGAATCTACGAATCAAATATAAATAATGCTGCAGGAAATACGATAACGAAATTCCTATAATAAATTAATCACTAAAACGATCGATCCTATGAAATACACATAGATATACACAAGTAGTACAACCTTAAAGTTGCGCGACATTATAGAAGCTTAAGTTAAAAAACTGCACTAGTAGACCAACGAATTTCGCCTCTTAGTGCTTTGAGCAGGCATAAATAATCTCACAAAATTTGCAAATTCTTCAACAAACAAAAACAAGTAAGCCTGTAACGAGCTAAGAAAAGAGCAACGAATTCCATGAACTATAGACACATAAATAGTATAACTTTAAACCTATGCGACATTATAGAATCTAATTCATAAAACTCCATTAATATGCCAAGAGATTCCGCCCGTTACGACTTCGGACATACATAAACGATCTCTCGAAATTCCCAAAATTCTTCCAAGAAGGAAAACTGCTGCATTTAGTCGAATTTACGTGGCACTTGAATCGTAAATGGGAGCCGATAACGCAGGTAATCAGCGAGTACTTACACGTTGAACACGGCGCCACTAAATTTCCTATAAATACCTAAGCGGCGTTTGTGACACCTTGAAACATGCGCGCACACGTGAGACTTGCGGACCGGAAGTTGGGGCAACGGCGAAAGTTTATGGCACTTTCGTGCGTTGCTGAACCACGCTCTCTCTCGCCCTCCGCGTCCCCTCTTTCTTATGCTGCCGTATTAATTTACATACCGGTGATTTGTACGGCTGGAAACATCTCCCCTGTGTGCTACAAAGATCTTTCAACAGCGATTAAACCGGATACTCTTGACGAAAACTTCGCGTGCGCGAAACGTTTCGCTCGTTGCTCGGACAGGCAAGTAAACGAACAGGACCAAAATACGCGAGAACACGATTCCTGAGTGAAATTAAGGGGGTTCTGAGATAGCTTGGTTCGGGAACATGACAGTTTCAGGGCTAATTTCTTCCTTGTTTTCTAATATTAGAAAATTATAAAATCGAACAATTCTGACACAGCAGGTATAAGTAACGTAAGACAGGTAAGATTGCAGTAGATTACCATGTAAAGAGTTCCATTTATTTTAAGGTAGCTTTGTTCTAAAACATGCCTGTTTTAAGACTAATTCACCTCTAGTTTATAAATGTTAAAGAATTATAAAATTAAGTAATCTAGTCACGCTAACTCATAAGAAACAGCGAAGGTTAAGGTAGGTTACAATAAGACTCTATTTATCTGAAGTGCGTTTATTTCTATCACATGGAGGAAAAATTGACGGAGTGAAAATAATAAATTTTTGTTAGAATACAGTAAGCATGAAGTATAACGAATAAGAGGATTGTTTTTGACTCGAATTGAAATTCCATGCACGAGAAATATTGTATTGGAAATTGTATTGGCAACCAAAAATTCACCTACCACTGCAGCATTATCTTGAAACTTTACCATTTTACGATATTTCCACAATTCTGACACGTTTCATTATATTTTTAAACTTCATTCAGATACCGGAGATAAGAAGATTCAGGCAAGAAGACAGAGGTTTTAATAAATTTTATCTTACAGCGTTACAGGATTTGGTAAATATTGTAGTATCGTGAAAAAAGGCCTAATTATCTATCGGTCAAATCGTAAAAACAGTGTTGTCTGCCCTTCAGTTGTTAGTTTACATCGAAGAAAACCTATGTGACTAAGGTCACTTAGTTCTTGCGGAGCATGAGCGTAATGAGATTAGAGAGAAAACAAAAAGAAACGAACGTTAAAGGAGAAGGACGATTTTAAATTCAAGGTTGACCGAGAGGCCAAAGAGTGCGAGTCGAGAAGTCGAGCAGTAGAGTCGTTAGTGTTGTTGAGTCGTGAGAGCTGTTTGAGATAGAGTGTGATTTTTGTAGTTAGTTCCAGTTGAACTACCACCGTTTTCTGTCCAATTATTATTTATATAGTCAATCTATTGTAAATAAATTATAAATAATCGGGAAAAATTTATATCTAAATTTCCCGATACTACAATATTATATTTATTATATAATAAATCTTGTAATTAAGCAGAATATTCTAGACGAAATGATCGCATGGCCGAGTTGTGTTTCGCTCGTTGGCCGAGCGCGCAAGGACCACAATACGCGAGAATGCGATTCGTGAGCAAAATTGCCAGGTTTCGAGGCTTAGCTCGAAAACACGCCTGTTTTAAGCGTAATTGGTTCCTCGTTTACGACCAAATGGGCGTACACCGCGCATCGGTAACCTGAAAAAGGTAAGAAAAAAGGCGAACAGCCAGGAAAATGTTGGCAAATTGCGAAACCTTATTGAAAACTTTACAACAGAGTTTAGCTGTCGAATGTTTGGTTGCCTCGGGGAATGTTCCATGGTGATGATTCACCTTGTAATCGCGTTTATTATAGAGCGCGGTCTCGTTCTTGCAGAGAATTTGGAAAATTTATGAAGAACGTGATGAAGAGTCATTTTATGGCAGATAGTTCTGTTTTATGGAGCAATGGCGATGACGAGCGATTTCATTTGCTTCTGCTGGCGACTAACCTCGCCTCTAAAAACTTCAACTTTTCCTATTAATCTCCCTGTTACATTTACGAGCGTGTTACTAAGTAATTCGAGATACATCGCGACGCAAACAACGACCATAATTCAGAGACAGGGTCAAATAGTTCGCACCTACGAACTTTCATTATCACGCAGCTGTGTCCTGAATTTCAGACGATACGCTACGTGGAATCTTGTTTTGCTGTTTGTAACATTGCACTAAGTTTCAAGCAGTTTTTATCATTTTTGATTTGTCTTTAAAATTTACGTGAAATTCTTGTTGTCCGTCTTTGCTTGTTTATCTTGAAATCTGTCAGGGAATTTCCTTACTTGTCTTGGAATTTGTCAATTCCTCGTATCAACTTTTATGTGACAACTTGTTGGCAAATTGTTGTACAATGGATTTTATAATCGTTGAAAAGAGTGATATTTTAGGAACGATGTATATGGCGATGTAGGTGATGTGTGTGGTGAAAATGACCATTCAAGTTCTAGAGTTGTTGGTTACGTAGTTTGTCACATGCAGTCGTGCATTATCGTGCAATAGAACTATACTTCAACCATCGTATTCAATTTTAAACCGCTGTGTGGAAAATGACAGATGTCTCGTCATTACAGGAATACAAATAATACTAAGTTTCCTCTATAAATTCTCTAAAATTCCATTATGTTTGCACGTGCAACAGGACATTTCTTTATTAATTTACGAAATACTGTGAAACTGCTACAATTCTTTTTTAAAATTCTAGAGAAAAACTGTCATCTTGTCGCTTAATTGGTATCATCAGATCAGAGGTAGCCACACAAATTATTACATTAAATTTACATCACACTACTCAACTTTAGACTATTTCTAATTTTTATTTCTATCCCACACCTTATACGAAAATGTTATCAATAATATTTATCATATAAATCTAAATATTACAAAGTATATATTTGATCATAAACTGGCATTTGATGTCATGATGGCATTTTTCATTATCATCAGCTTTTCCAATAGTCAGCAACCACTCATCGTGTTTTTTTTCCTCTGTTCCTACCATTGGATTTTCAACTATTTCTGCCTGATGTTAGTCTTCCTGATGGTATTCGCTGGGATAGTGCAGCATCGATGGTAACGTCCTTTGTTCCTCCGCTTCTAACGGTGAGTCGCATACATTTCTTTTCCTCTGATCACTCGATCATGTTATAGGATGAAAGATCCGAATCGACACGGGTAACTGGTTGTATGACGTAAAATTTTTTGCGAGTATAGTAATCGCGAGTAATTTTTATACCCCAGAGTAGTAACATTTCTTTTTTCAAATGTTTATTTATTAGTTGAGAATAAGTCTTCTTACACATCGCGATTATAATAATGAGCCTTTTAATAGTTAGCTTAAATATATACATTTGAGAATATATTCATGGTACTTATGAATATGTATATTAGTATTCGGTGCAAATATTTGCAACAGGCAAATATCTACACGAATATACCTGTATGACATAAATATAGTTTATCTTAAACATTGAATTTTAATATAAATGTGAGATATGGAAGCGACCTCGTTTGAGCATTTTGTAGCGGAGAAATCGGATACCCTGCGATTTCGTTGCTTTGGAAGCTGCAATTGTCGCCCAATGACAATGACGATACATGCAATATACGATACAATGAATAATCTTCGATTTAATTTTCCCTTTTATGACAATGTTAAGCCACACTCGCTTGAGTTTAGCTTGAGATATTGTGAACTTCAGTAGAATTTAGAATATGAATTGAGATACAATGAATAATCTTCGATTTAACTTTCCCTTTTATGACAATGTTAAGCCACACTCGCTTGAGTTTGGCTTGAGATATTGTAAACTTCGGTAGAATTTAAAATATGAGTTAAAATTCACGGTAGGCGAATCTTCGAATCAAAGCGATAATTTTGAACGTTGCTTCTGCATTTTGGAAAAAGTGCTTTGACAAAAAGATTGCTTGAGATTATTTCTATCTTAGCAATAAATTTAGAGTCAATTATTCTTAGTCTTTTTTTCAATGAATACTTTTTCCTAATATTACAATTTCAGTGATTTATTAAATTAATAAAGTAGACTTATCGTAATCTACAACGAAGTTACAAAATATAAAATCAAAGAACGTTAGTCCGTTAAATACAAATAAGACAAACTAATCATCTTTTTAGATCAGGATTTTCAGATTTAATCCTTTCCGTGCCCATTTTCAGCATGCTATTCACGTGCCCAGATGCTACTTGAATGGGAGAAAGACATTGAGCACGATGACCATAATTAATGCAAAAATTTCTCAACGACTGGCGATGTGTTTGTGTATCGTGCACGACGTATTTCCCACATTGTGTGCCTGTCTGTGTGTGGTTAGACCGAGGAATTGCGTCGTTTCTCTCATTCGTTACAAACTTGAAACGTTAAAAATGTTCAGACATATATTAATCGAATTTATATATCGATACAATCACAATTTGTGACAATATCATCTACACGATTAAGTGTAACCACGCTGTCAATATTTCTGTCAATTACAATTATTTATTAATTACATTTATTTTAACGATATAAATAATTAATATTGTAGCGGCACTCGACAGCAAACTTTCCAACGGTTTCTGTCTCGTGGCTTGCTACACAAAGACTCTATCCTTCGGACAAGATGATTGTCAGATGTCGAAACAGCTTCATAGCATATTTTCAACTAGCTTGAGGACCAGCTATAAATCTTAGGATTTCTTTAGTATCACGACCTACCCACCTCGATATTAATTACATTTATTTTAACGATATAATTTCTTTACACGTGTTTTGTCATGTTTCGCGCAATGGTCGCTAGCCTTCGTCAGTCGATTTCAGGAAAACGGTACGTAAATTAGTGCGCACGTTGTGTGTGAAGTTCGGGTGTTGGAGGCGCCCCAGGACGTCCTCTTTAGCGTAGGTCCTTTGCGCTCGAACGTTTGTGTGAGAATCGTGGAGCGAGTGTGTTGGTGTGCCTTGCCATTTTTTTAAATATAGCGCTAGGTAGGTCAGGTGGTATACTTTCTGGTGTGTCTGTTAATTAATTATGAGTAGGTAGGGCCAGACAGGTTGGCACAGTCTCCGGTTGGGTAGACACGTTTTCGAGTGACCAACTTGTTTCTGGAAATCTAATTTGAAAAATCGACGATGAAACCGACACGAGTAGCATCCCCTGGATCATCCAGAGCATTAAAAATCATTCTTGTTACTAGTTTGTCACTATGCTCGCTTTCAGTATTTATAGTAGTAGTAGTTTTCTTTCTTTCTTTTTTTTTTTTTTTTGGCCGATGTATATATCGGTTCATCATCACATCGGGCAAATCGCGGTTTTTCTTATTACTGTCGCGAGAGATTAATTACGAGTTGAATTAGAGTTGCGAAATAATATCGCGGTCTTTTCTTAGTGTCGCGAGAGAATGATTACGGTTTGAATTAGAGTTGCGATAAAATGAAAATGGTGTTTGCTTTAAAGTTGCGAATTATGATATCGCGATTGTCTTTTGCAATTTTTATCATGAATTTTTAAAACTTCTTAGAGAATTATACGTATCAGAATTTATCCTACTTTCTGTTGTTTAAAATCAGATTACAAAAATGTTAGATTTCAATTAATTTTATAGTATTGTAAGTTGCAATATCAGAACATTTGAAGTAGCTTTTTCGTACAGTAAATGGCAATTTTCATTCACTGTAAGAGTTAACGTTGCGATATTATTCCATCGCGATTTCTAATTATTCTCTTCATTTCTAACGTTGCGACAATGAATGGTCGCGTTTTGTTAAGTAGAGTTGCGTGTACAAAATTCCCAAAATCCTTCGACTGCATTTGTCGGCGACTGTTGTTTCTGGATCACTCGATGCAGTTACAAAAGCTGTACAAATGTGATCGTTTACCAGCAACCACTTAAATGGTTACATTGGAATTTTTTGCTATTAGCATTGCATATTGCTTAAATACGAGTGCGTAGATTAATATTTATTAACTTTACGTATCAAATTTCGGGAATTTTTAGACTTTCTTGCTATTTTTTTTCGTAAATAATAGATTAATTGATATTGCAGATATAAGGAAGCATTCCTCTCGCGTTTGATTTTGAGAATTTTCTGTTTCATAAATATTAATAATAAATTAGCGTTGCGAAACAAAAAGAATATTGCGTTTCACGCACCGTTTGTTGATCGGGTTTATATAAAGTGGAAGACGGTTGAGTGTATAGAGTTCTTTTTTTTTTTTTTTTTACTGCGTTTGTTACTGAAAATACTGCTATTAGACATATTTCTTTGTTAGCGTTAACGTTAGCATGACTAGTAAAATACAGAACTTTTTGTGTAACAAAGTATTGTAATGAAATAGCTTAATGTTGCTGTGAAGATTTGAAATATTTTTTATTAAATCATTAAATTGACGTTATTTTTTAAAATATCTAGAAATTTATTTTAAATGTCAGTTAAAACTTAATTCGTTACTATTGGAATCAGTACTAGTGGTTATTAGTTATTAGAACCATAATTTTTAGAATTTTTCCGATCACGATATTTTCAATATTTCAACAATAATGTTGAATTTGATAAATATTTGAATTTCGTTTGCATTAAATGAAATTCATACGCGATCATCGTTCATTTGTAAGAAAAATTCTGGAAAAAATGATTTATGTGCATACCTTTCGGTTCATTATGTTGAATAAGAAATAACAGATACTAAATGTTAAAAGATAAAGTAAGTGATTTTGAAATAATCGATTTTTCTCTAATCTTAATGTTCAGATTAAATTTCCAATCTTGAATTCAGTTCAAATTCAATTACTTAACATTCAATTACCCAAAATTCAATTAAAATTCAATAACACAAAATTCAATTACTTTGAATTCAATTACTTAAAATTCTTGCTTTCAACTTTCCTATTGTAGTTTTGATTGAAAAGACACAAACGATTCTCTATTCTTGTTAAAATATAATCAACAGTAATTTAATCTAATTGACAATTAGTATTTTATTTTTCATGTATAAAATGTTCTCATTTCAGAGGTGCATGATTTTTTCTTTTTTAAATACTGATCCAGTAAATGTTTCAGGTTTATCAGTTTACAGAAAATACGCTTCAGTTGCATATTTGAACGTTTCATGGCATTTTAAGTATGTATGCAAAAGGCTCAAAAGAATGATAGGAATATAGGAGGTAAAGAAAATAAAATATTACGATAAATATTATGAAATAACGTTTGAGCCTTACCAATCTGGAAATAATTATACGTATTTTATAGAATTTTACTAACCTTTGGCAGATTGAATTTGTTTCAGGTTCTCTTGTGACAACAAGCGAAGAGGACTCATACTCCATACAATATTCCTCCCCTTTCTCTTTATTACATTTAGATTATTACGCAGATAGTCTAAGTAGACATTTAGATTTTTATATAGGTATGATTTATGGCTAGGTAATCTAAGTAAGTAGGTAAGGTCGTGTTAGTCGTAATAGGTCGGTATAGTAGTAAGAAATATGGCATGGTAGTAAAAGCATGGCATTGTAGTAAAAGCATGACATTGCAGAATGCATATATTATGGTAGTAGATAATTTTATATGGCACATATAGAATCTTATTCTCTTAACCTTTTTCTTTAACTCTTAATCATAATTAATTACTATAATTCTTAATCATAATCAATTAGTTTCCGCTTTCACGATAATACAAGTCGAAAATTTTAATGTACATATATCTATATATGTATGTCGGAGATGAAAGGACATCGGGGCCTTTCTTTTGGAATTTTTGGGAAGATCCTTAATACTTTAGTCTAGACTATTTATTATAACTATATTTAAATAATAAAACTTAGAAGTAGTTGTTTATGATTCAATCCGATTATGTTTGCCCGAGATTTGTGACAGTGGGCTTGGGCTCCAGGTGACACAACTGGTCGTTGAACGTAGCCACGGTCACGGGATGGACGTTTTTACCTAACAGACGTATGGAGTAGTTGTATAGTTCTCCTTAAAAAAATATAATTGTAGCGGCACACGGGTTTGAGGACAAATCAAGACACGTGTGGTTTTGCCTCGGAAATGTCAATATTATGGGACACACGTTAATAATCAAAGTCCGGGCAAAAACAATGTCACCGCTACGCTGGACTGTCTAGCAATGGCGGTTGGAATTTTGTCGGTATCCCCGACCAATATACAACAAACGAACGCGATCGTAAGGAGAGCAAAGTTTTCATCAGTCTTTTATTCGTGCGATCTCCTTGGAGAGTTTTCACATCGTCTTTACGACCAGTATATACCGAGCGTCCCAGCGAACGTTTCTTGTGCTTCAAAATATATTCTACGTTTAACAAAGAGTTATCCCTTTGGTCGTGGATTCGTTATTGAACCTAAGATCATTATCATTAGCATCTCGAGTGTCTAATCACCACGGTTATTTGTCAAACTCTGTAGAAACCATATTTATACCAGTAAATATAATCTCTATTGTACAACGACGATGGCTAATCCAAATGAAGATTCGTTACACGCCCCTAAACCTAATGATAACTCGACATATATATATATGTATATGGATGTATTAGTATATATATTATCTATATGTATCTACATAAAGCAGTAGTCCATATAGAGCCACGATTAGATTAAGATTTAATGTACCTTTTAGATTTCAGGTTTCCACAAAACCTAATTTTCTAGTTTTCTCGTCGGTTTTTCTTCCTAAAGCTCCTTTCGCTGTTTGATTTGAACATCGTACAAACGGAACCAAAAGGAGTATTTATTCGATGATAAATAAATTTTAGACTCTTTTACTTGAATGGAGGGTGGTTGGGACAGGGTGGGTATGCATTCACAGCAGCTCCTCGTGGTGAGAGCCCGACAATCAGTATTATTTGACGTATAATTACTAATTGTATGATTATATAGCAAAGCAATTAACCGTATAGCTAGTACAATTATTAATTATATGGCAAGTAATACGAGCTAATTGGCTGCGACCCTGATTATGTGTTCATATCAACGCATCTATGGTATAATTACGTCGGTGAAATATAATTCGGATATAATTTAGAAACGCAATTAATAATAAATATGTCCAGTATTTAGTAAATAAGAATGCAGTATTCTAGAATTTAATAATTCGATCCACAACATCGTAGCTGTCGATAGCAATTGAAGTTTCAGATTTGAAAGCTAAGGAAGATTCTTCAATGACCTGGACAATTTCTAAGAAGGATTCTGATGATCAGACTCAGATGGTCGTTACAAGAGAACGAGCGTACGGAATTGCAAGCCCGTAGGACACGCGAAATTAGCAAGGAGGATCGTCAGAGGGTAAGACGTGGTCCTGTACCTTGGACTGAAATTACGCGACAAAGTTCGGTCCTTTGAAGGAACTTCGATGAACCGCCCCTCCCCATCGAACCTACTTTGCTCAATGAACACAACCCTTTGTCGTTGCATCGTAATCGAAGACGGTGTCCACGTACAGCGACACGTGAAAATATTCGATGGAATACGCGAAGTTTAGGATAGACGAGCGAAAATGTAGTTGTCAGAGATTCCATGTTAATAAACTTTTCTATACGAGCGATGTGAAATAAATCAGCAACGAGAAGTTTCCCAGACGAAATTGGAAGAATGCGTGGTTTTATGAAAATAGATAATGAATTGTGAATCTAGAAATATAACGTTGAATGAATAGGTTGTGGATTAAAACAAACATTCACTATGCGGAAAATGGTAAAAGTAAGGGGATTTTGCAAAAAGAAGCGTATTTCTTTTCGAAAAATCGTTGGTGAATGAGCGTAATGGATCCCATAATGCATTTAAAAAGGAAATAAAGTAGCCAGATTTTGTTTGAAATATACGACTTTCAAAGAGAAGCGTGTTTTCATAGAACTTTAAAACGTGACTTTAAAATGTGATTTAAAAACTGAAATAAGCAAACTTTCTCGCTGAATGATTCGTTAGAAAATTAGAAAAAAATTAGTGTGTGTTGGTTTATTTTTCAATTCAACCTACATGGTGGCACCAACGTAATTCAAGCGTATATACTTGTCAAAACCTTTGAAAAATGCTACATCTTCCAAAATTCTTCTTCATATTAATATTAGTCATATTTATGATAATAAAACTATATTGTATTAATAGATGATAATAATAAAAGAAAAGTTGAAGTTCTTCTTAGAATCAATCGATGTGCAGTTAACAATCGTAAGAATTCGGATGAAACTACGACAATACAAACACATTAACTGCGAACATATTTATCCGTACGTACATAATTATTTATTACAGTCTTTGCAATTAAAGCTATTCGGAGAAGAATGCTTGCGTAATTCTCCATTAGAGCATTGCGATAAAACAGAAATACAGTTAAGAGCTATAAAATAGCACCCATTACGCAATTTCGCCATACAACAAGATAAAATTTCTCCTCTACACTCGCTTCGTCAACCGGCAAACCCCACATTTTATAGCGGCAATTTTTCACCAGAGAAAGAATATCTTTCTCAAAAAAAAAAAAAAAAAGAGAAAAAAGAAGCGAACGATTCACAGGTAAATCGCGAAAAACTGTAACAATATACAGGGGAAACGTTCCGCACGGAACAAGCCATCGGGCTATTTACCGAACGCTGCCGGGCCGAATAACGCTTATCGATGCTTGCTAACGACTCAAAAGGAATCCGCCATCGAAAATTGACACGTGGATACATATATTGGCGATCGGGCTGGGCGCGTTCGTTGCCGAACAAAACCATTGTCCGAGACAAAACGTCGAGGCAACAAAATACCACGCGAAAGCTGATCAAAAAAACGGCCCGCTTTTATCGAGCGGACGTGCGCGTTCGACGAGAATAAAAAAGGGGACGAAAGAGAGAAATGCAGAGAAAGAAGAGAGGAAAAAAAAGTAGTAGAGCCGCGACCGATTTGAGAATCGAATTCGAAAAAAAGCGTCGACAGGGAGAAACTAGGCGTCGAGTCGCCTACTTTGCCTTTCGAATGTTTTCGCTTCGCCACCTCCGTCCACGACCATTACGTAACGCGAATTAAGACGCTCTGATGGCCGACGAAATTACATCTGGGAATTGTGGCCTTTGAAGGAATTTTCGTCGCCTCGAATACGTACGAAAATGACGCCACCAACGTTTCTCGGCGGTTGAAGTTGACTGTTGAAATAAGCATCGATCGCGAGTGCAGAGGATTTCAATGAGAAGGTTTGAAAATGCTATAGATTCCTTAATTTGTGTATTTCGAGAGCTAATTTAATGTTTGGTGTCGAGATTTCGAGAAAGCAAATAGAAAGACAGGTGCTTTTTGTATTAGGTTGTCCGGAAAGTATCTTTCTTTCGCAAACGTGTTTTTTACAACAGTGCACCTTCATACAAACGTGAAATATCGCGGTGTTTATCTCAACAGAACAAAATGGACCGTACGTAATTCCACAAAGTAATATAAAACAAAAACGTTGTGCGTCTATTATTTTCTCATAAAACGAAAGAAACTTTTCGGACAACCTAATACTTGGATTAAACTTGGTACAATTTCGAAGAATTAAATATAGAAATGTTACGATATTTATGTAAGAGATCATTAAAGCAGACCGTCGAAATAAGTATAGCAAGTGTGCGAGATAAGATTACAACGTGAACGTTTGGAAGCATTGTGAATTGCTTGCTCGTGTATTCTGAAGTTTAATTTACGCCGTGGTGAATGAATTTTTAATAAAATAAACGCGTGAGAGAGTGAAATTTTGTCTCTCTAAGTAAACGTCAAAGCTTTGACGAGGTTGAATATACAAAAATTGCGGTACAATATATCAGTCCAATTATCTTTGCCTATTTATTCGTTCATTCGTCTATAAATATAAGATTCGTTAGCGCATACAGAGTTGCAGAAGCAAGGAACGGAATAAAATGCTATGGAATAGAAATAGCAATCAGAAAGAAATATAAATAACGAAATAGAAAATCTTTACAATTTCTATTACCCTTTCTAACTTATCACCTGGAAAACAAAAAAATCCTGGCATCTGATAGACCGCACTTTTGAAAATCAAATTCACGTGTTTGAAAATACACTTAGAAAAGTAGAAAATCGCTTTATTTACCGCGTATTATAGAAAGAAAAATATGTCATATACTTTTTCATCTGTTCATTTTTACATTTTGTGCAATTTGACACTCTGTAATTTCCTATAAACGCACGAAAATCCACAACCTATTTACCGCTCAGCTTATCCGCTTGTTATCCATTCTCTTACCTAACCAAGCAAGATCTTAAATCCCTTTTCTAACCGTAATTTTGCCAATACTCTGCAAATCTAAAATTGCGTATTGTTATTCAATTTCACAGCGCGTTTGCAGATAAGCGGTTTTCCAGCCAAGTTTTTCCTCCGATCGGATATTCTCCCCAATCCGTTTGGCTCGTACGCGACCCTCCTTTAAATCTATTCGCGAGGAACAGTCTTTTTAAGCCGTCCTATCGAGGCGAAGGATCGATTGCAAAGAACTTACAGAACGAAAAGCATATCTAAATAATATTTTCATCGAACGGTACGAGCCGGTGTCTTCTCGTTTCGTTTCGTTTGGTCCCTTTTTTTCCTGTCTTTCCTTTTTTTTTTTTTCGTCTATTCTATATGCTTTTCCGTTGCTTCCTGACTTCCGATAGAGTGGAAAGAAAGCTCGAAGAACGGTCTGGCGTATTTTCGCCATTCAGAAAAAGGAATAAAGCATCTCATCCTCTCCGCTGTTTCTTCGAACACGAGGGCTGAATTGTGGACTGGAAAATGGATTCGAACTGAATAGATGCTTCTTTTCTCGTTTCTTCTGGATATTCGAGTACCTTTTCGTTTGTGAAACGAACGATGGTATCGAGAAATTTTCGATAATGTGTTTCGGAAGATATTTTTATTATAATAGCTGGAAGAATAATCCTATGGCTCGAGAAAGGAAACGTCTTTCGTATATTTTACATAGAAAATATATCGAGAGAATAGGAAAGACAGCGGAGAGAAGAATATTTCTTTGATATTTTCGTAGCGGAGACTGCGATCGACATATTTGTATCTGCTTTCTATGTCCCATCATACGAAACAAAACGAAACGATCCGCTTTAAATACGCGAAATTGGCGGATTTAATGCCCTTGCGAGAAACGTTCGTTCTTTCTTTTTCAGAAATTTGATGGTGTGAAAACCATGTTTATCTTTTATCGGGTAAAATCTGCTAAATACACAGACGAAAAGAAATATTCCAACAATTAGTTACTATTAATCGAGCCACTTGCGAACATCATAAAAGTAACTTTCACTCTTCTGTATTTCGCAGAAATTTGATCGCACGGAAACTACGTTTATCTTTCATTAAATAAATTTTACTGAAAATATAGACGAGAATATTCGAACGATTAAAATCCTATCAATCGAACCATTTACGAAGACCGCGCAAGTAACTTTCACTCTGCTATTCCTCGCAGAAATTGGATCGTGCGGAAGTTACGTTTATCTTTCAGCAGATAAATTCTGCTAAAAAAATATATAAACGCGAGAAGAAATATTCGAAGAATTCCTATTAATTGAGCCACTTACACCGTAAAAATAGTAGAAAAGGACAGAAAGAAAGGAGTAAAGAGAAAGAAAACGGGGGAAAAATGCTCGGGAGTCGACGGCGCGTCAAATGTCGATAGATCGACGCCGATCGACGATTTTCAAGAATCTTTGACTTTGAACCAACTCGGCTATAAGCGTGCCATAGTCACCGTAACAGCGACGGCGATGAAAGCTACGTTTGATCATCGACCACGAAGTAATCGACTTACCGGTTACTCGCTCTGCCAGCTCTCTTCTCTTTCTCTTCGCCACGTTGCCAGATGACGCGTTCTTTACTCTGCCTTTTTCTCTCCTCTTGCCGTAGGAAACACTCGCGAACTGTTCCAACCAACCACTTCCTTCCTTTGCACAGTTCTCGTGCAAAATACCCGACAAAATTACTTTCCTCTTAACTCAGATTACCAACGGAGCGATGAAAAACTCATCGATACATAGATTACGAATTTTCAATACATATGTCCTTCGATTTAGTAGGATTTACGATTATCGAGGCAATCTATTAGCGGGGAAATGTCACTGTGAAAAGTATCAAACGTAATGAAAATTCTTGTCCGGGAGTTGTCGTTCTATGAAGAAATCCCAGCACGGAAAGCGGAATTTTTAAAGTAATCGTTACGTACCAATGTGTCGAAATTTCACTATAACGTAGGAAACATAAAAGTTCTTGTCCCTTCTCGAGCTTCTATAAAGAAATTTCACTATAATGTACGAATTTTCGAATGCAATTACTGTAGCAACGTATGGCTGAAGAAATTTCACTATGACTACGAAATATAGAAATTCTCGTCCCGAGGTTGTTGATCCACGGACAAATTTCACCATACAGTATATACGAGACATAGTCAAAATTCTTATCCCTTCTTCTATTATTTGTTCCTGAATTTGCCTTTCAGAACGCTGCCGGCGAAAAGCACGTTCGACATCGTCGACGCGACTGAATTCCGCGAGACGGGGACTCCGCGGTTATTCCACCCCCGAGCGAAGCGCGAGGGTCGAAGTCCCGCGTCAGACTGCAGGGTGTCACCCTCGGACGTAGCCTCGAACCTCCGCGATCGCCGCGGCTGCCAGTGGGCTGCGTGCTGGCGCGGCGTGCGCGCACGCGTCATGGAATCCACCCTCGCTGCAACGAGAGGGTGGGCTGCCCGTTATGCTAGTTTCGCGTGTGTACGTAGCGTACGCGCCTGTGTGGCCGCGCCTGCCTATCTGTCCGAGTGCCACGTTTTCTGTGGTGGGAGGACACGATCGTCCGTGTGTCTCCCACCATTTTTTGGTATATGTGTGTGCAGTGTTTGATTACTTAGGAATAGAAAATTTTCATGTTCGTATCGTACGCGTTAGACAAAATGTATGGCAATTGTGCGGCATCGCAACAGGATACGTTTATGCGTTATGGTTATGTCGGTTAGGTTTGAGGGCGATTTGATGGTGCAGGCGTGTAGTAGGAGATTAGTGAAATCGGTAAAAAAGATTAGTAAATAGATCTTAAGATCTTAAGCGTGTATAATAATCGTTAACTTGAAGTATAGTATGTCTGTACCATGAATAGCACTTGTACAGTACAACAATTTAAATTCGGTTTACTCGATTTCGAAATACTCGATCATTTTGTATTCGATATTTTACACGGTGAATACCATCGGTACCAGATATTAGTAATACCCTGATATTATTGTATCATTAATTTAATGTTACTGTAACGTATTATTAATAATTATATGCTACATAATTATAAAGCATTATAGCTACTGATATATCAATAACTCAACGAGACTTTAAAGAACATGTACCGTACCGATTCAGACCAAAGAATTCAAATTATCAGTTAAAGGTGACATACAATGACATTAAACGTCGAAGTTTATTAATAGAATGGATAATTATGACTGTTCAAATACTTTCATAATCTCTGGGAACTACATACGCATATACCAAATATCTTGAGATTTTTATATAAATTTCTCAATTTCTATCAATCTCTACCAATGTAATTGCGATAGTCGAGTCTCATAACAATCTAATCGAATTTCAAAATGTTTCATATAACACACGTAATATATTCATGAAAGATATCTGCGAGTATTCGAACAATTTCAGGAACCTGTGTCGATGATATATATATGTGTATGTGTGTTTTTATATATATATGAATGTGTGAGTGAAACGCGTAGATAAACGTGCTGGTACTCGGAGCGTGTATTTTAGGTGACGGGGTTGCATCGGCCGCGTGAATCGTGTGTGCATTGGCATTCTCTTTATTCTGTTTTCTGCTGCAGGCAGTATGATGCTTTCTCCTCTTCTTTTTTCCTTCTTTCTTTTTTCCTATGATTTCGTTGGTTGGTTTTCCTTTTGTTTTTACTCCTACCGCTTGTCGCTGTCTTCTTTTTAAGCCGTTCGTGCGTTTGCTTCTTTGATCCGGCAGTTGCTCGAAGTGGATTTTCTTTCTTCTCACTTTGAGATAGGTGAGAAGAAAGTTTTTTTCTTCTTCCGACGGTTGTTTAGGAACGAATGTTTCGTGGATGTTACAGGACTTCCTGTGACGTTTGTGGGTGCTTTGTTTTGGCCAGGACTCGCTTCTTGCTTTGCCTTGTTTTCAATGCGTTTTCACTCTTAGGCGCATGGCTTCCTTTTATATTTAACCCATTTGCATCCAAGCGCGCGCTGCGACTGTCTTCTATCACCAAGCGCGGATTATTACGCCCACTGCGACTGATTTTTTTTATTTCCATTGTAATCTAAATAATTTTTTTTAAATAAATAATTTTTACTTTCTTCCTCTGTTATAAAGAATGTAAGATACGATGTTTGCGAAGTAACATTGTCTACCAATCGTTTTGAACAGCAAATTTTCGATGAACTCCATGAAGAATTCGGATATCATTTACTGCACTTACGACCGACCGCCTTCAACTATCCTCTTAAATAGGGCCATGATGCAAACGGATTAATACGATAAAACAGCAAATAGAAGTACAATAAATTGTCAGTAAGATCGTAAAACAGTGATTTTTTAAATCTGTCTGGATTCTTTCATAAGAGAAAAAGCTCATTGCCGAACAACGAGGATATATATCTACGGAATAAATAAATAGGAAGTTAATCAATGCAAAAGTATAATAACAAAGAGAAAATTGAATCTATTGTTCTATCATTCCATTGTTCGATGATTAATCAAAATTCGACGAGTACAGGGGTTCGACCGATTTTAGGTTATGCAACCACGACCTTGGATTACTCGGCGTTTCGCCGGCCGTGAAACGATTTATCCTGGCGATCTGTCGCTGACACGCGCCAATCATCGGCTCTCGTTACTGCTCCGGCTGTTGGCGCGTTTCGATCGCTGTTTTTTCAAAAGAATCACTCTTTCGAACGACAGGGGTGGAAAAACTCGCGTTGCGCCCAGGATACGGTTCCACTGGTTTAACGAGAAAACGATTCAATCGAGGAAAAAAAGAGATCCACCGATGACCGTCGGATGATGTTGGCAAGAAAGAATACTGTTTCTCTTAAAGATAAAGTCGAATAGATGGTCGGTTTATTTAATATCAAAGTGAGAATATTTCACTTAAAATTCCTCGTATCCTTAACTGTCTGACGTATAAGTCTGATACTACTCGAACTTCTGCGCACCGCGATTAACTACTTCACTTTTTAATTAAGTTTCTATACTTTTAATTAAGCAATTAAATTGTATACAAAATTCACAATCTTTATAAAGTGCTTTAATAATTAAAAACTTGTAAAAAATTCAACTATGATCGAGTTGTAACAAAACAGATATTAGACTATGGCAGAGTACAAGTAGAATATGTCAGTTCTTGTCGGACAGACATTAGCTGGGTGTTACTTGTTTCTAAGAATTCTTCGCAAAATCTCGAATCAAATATATGGAAACGCAATTCTTTCAATTAGACCTGTATGTCGATCGCTATAACCAGCACGTTGAAGTGTAGCAAATCGATGGACGGAACTGGAGAAACAATTTGGCCGCGGTCGCTGCGTTACATAACATTTGCGTGGTAATGCGATATTGATTGGAGACAGCTCGCTAGCACGAATATTATTATCCTGCAGGTAACAACAGACTCCGCTGCTGGATCGAGCGTCGGTCTCGAACCGGAAGTAATCTTCGTTTTAACAGGCCACTCAGTAATGTTGTCAGCCGTCTACCAATGGAATGCACGCTATAAGATTAAAGAAGCAAAACGAAGCTTACACGGATCTTAATTAGATGCGGGATGCAAATTAGAATGAAACTTTGAATAAACAAGATTACACGATAATACGAAATTTTCTACATATTTATGTAAAACTTTATAACGTAGAAATAGAATAGCTGCTGTCAAAGCTATTTATTAACGTATATAACGTATAATTAATATTGATGGTTTATTAACATAATTTCAACGAAAATTTACCTCGCACTAGTAAACGTATTAAAATACAAAAAGATACTGTTGGACGTCATATAGTGTATTAGAGAATTTATAAGTGAAGTGAAGTGGCGACAATTGTAATAAGATTCTGGACGTTTACGGAGGTTTATATTTTAATAAATGCGAGCAAAGAAATAGAATTTAGATGAAAAATTACAACGAGCATTCTACTTTGGATATTTTACATATTTTATACGCTCTTCCGCTGGCTGATTACAGTTCTAATACAGTTTTAGTTCTAAATTACAGTTCTACAGTTCTAGTTCTAAAGTAATACGTTATAACGTTATACTATATAACGCAATACTATATAACGTAATACGTAATAACGTAATACTATATAACGTTACACGTTATAACGTAATACTACATAACGTTATACGTTATAACGTAACACTATATAACGTTATACATTATAACGTTCTACCACATAACGTAATACTATATAACGTAATACATTGTAACGTTATACTATATCACGTTATGCTATATAACGTAATACGTTATAACGTTCTAGCACATAACGTAATACTATATAACGTAATACGTTATAACGTTGTACTACAAAACGTAATACTATATAACGTAATACGTTATAACAATATACTATATATCGTAATATGTTAAAACGTTATACTATATAACGTAATATGTTATAATGCAATACGTTGTAACGTTATACTGTATAACGGAATACGTTATAACGCAATACGTTATACTATATAACATTATACTATATTACGTAATACGTTATAATGTTATCCTATATAACGTTACGCTAGATAACGTAATACGTTATAACGTTACACTATGTAACGTTATACTATTTAACGTAATACATTACAGTGTAATGTAATATAACATAATACTATATGTCGTAATCGTAATGGCAGTCGCCTACCCCGTCTAAGAACGCCTCGAATACTGCCCATTTTATCTGTCTGATTTTTTAATACCTTAACTTATTTCACAGTAACGTCATCGACTGCCGTTAGGCTATTTTTCCCTTTTTGTTCAAACTAATTCATAGTCGAAAACTAGTATTAAAGAAGTAAGAATTTCGTCTTAGCTTGTAGAAACTATTAAAATGATAAAAATGGATATCGTATTAAATCGTTAAAGACAACAATTTACGATAAAAATTAAGAAATTTTCCAATTTGATTTTGTTATAATGGAAAACCGTCTCCTGCTATGTCAAAAAATCGTTACAGTTTGATTAACATCACGACACCTCGTCAAGTTATATAAGGAAAACGCAAATCGCGCGGGAGCTTTTCGTGCTTGAACTCCCGGAGAGTGAACATCGAAGAAGAATTTAAATATAAGGTAAATAAAAAAAATACCAAATAATAACATTGAAACCTGTAATTTATAACGTCTGAACCATTAATATACAACACTTAAGCTATTAATTTATAACATTTAAGCTATTAATTTATAACATTTAAGCTATTAATTTACAACATTTAAGCTATTAATTTATAACATTTAAGCTATTAATTTATAACATTTAAGCTATTAATTTACAACATTTAAGCTATTAATTTATAACATTTAAGCTATTAATTTACAACATTTAAGCTATTAATTTATAACATTTAAGCTATTAATTTACAACATTTAAGCTATTAATTTATAACACTTAAGCTATTAATTTATAACATTTCAGCTCTTAATTTACAACATTTAAGCCATTAATTTATAACATTTAAGCTATTAATTTATGATATTTAGGCCATTAATTTATAACATTTAAGCTATTAATTTATAACATTTAGGCCATTAATTTATAACATTTAAGCCATTAATTTATAACATTTAAGCTATTAATTTATGACATGTAGGCCATTAATTTATAACATTTCAGCTATTAATTTATAACATTTAAGCTATTAATTTACAACATTCAAACTATTAATTTATAACCTTTCAGCTCTTAATTTACTACATTTAAACTGTTTTTTTATACATTTAAGCCTCTAATTTCTATCATTTGTGCCATTAATTTACAACGATCCAACCAATAATCAACAACATTTAAGTAACTAATTAACAACGATTAAACTGTTAATTTATAACAATTGAAACATTAATTGACAACATTTAAAACATTAATTTATAACAATCACACCATTTTTCGAGGAATCAACAAGTCTCTCGCAAACAGCCTAATAGGTACTTTGATAGGTCTTACGAAAAAATACCTAACCGTGATTACAGCCAATTAGTTCATATTATTCGC